>JZKD02S1921814.1:2033439-2053993 GCA_000966675.3 Picea glauca | reverse complement strand
TACCATGAGGCTCCACACAGCCACAAAAGTCCCTAAAATGATCCGATAGAAGACAAAAATGTTGAAAAAATCCATAAGTTACATGATTGTGTACTATAGAAAACAAGTATGTCTTTTGGTAAAGAACAAACTATGCTGGAGGTCAATAATCATGCATCGCCAGTATTTGGATTACTTAAACAAAAGTTTTGTAGATGGGATGATTTGTAATTAGATCCGATAAAACAAAACCGAGTCAAGTTTACATAAGTGAATCAAACTTGCATTGGAACCATGTAGGTCATTGACCAAGTATTGTTGAAGGATGATCTATAATCATATCCGAGAGAAAAGAAAAACAAATTGAATTTGCATAAGTGAACTAAGCTTGTATTAGAACCATGTAGGTTGTTCACCTCTCTCATATTCAAAGATAGAAGCCAAGCCTCATGACAAATACTTAGAATATCTGTTGTTGTTGTATGTGCAATGCAGATTTCATAGAACATAGACAAACAATTACCAATGGAGGGTATCTATTTTGCCAAAATCACTTAGCATTCACACAAAGCCTTAATTGTTGTTGCATGTGGGATGCACAACCATAAGTATGAATATAATCACAAGCATGTCACTTCCATAGAATTGAATTATATTTTTTACTTGCTTTCATTGACATGTTTTTTTAATTTTTAAAATTGATAAAATTATTTATTGATTTGTCCAACGATAATGATGAGATAAATTTCTCAGGTTACCCCTTATGTGTTAAGGAATAAACAATTAGCAAGAAAAAATAAAACTAATAATTGATTGACCAATGGATTTGTTGTTGTATAGACCAGTAGGTCATCCGAACCTACCTCAATCAAAATTTTATTAAAATACTCTTTCATTGACCTTAGTGTTAAAAACTCTAATTATAGTTGGTTAGTTTACCTAATTATTATAGAGTTACATGACAATTATGGTATTTTTGTATTATATATGTATGTCTATATACATGATTATTTTCTCATTAATGATTATAGAGTATGCATTTTCTGTCAATATTCTATTTATCTATGTTCATCATGATTTCATGACATTTATGATCTTGGTGCCTGTGGGATTGTGATGGTTGAATGTGAGAATTGTTGAAGAATTATTGAGAAAGGACTAGCCTTATTGGATAAGAATGGAATTGTGTCTCCCTCGAGGCTGGAAGGGTTATGCTTCCTTGCACAAAGCATCTTCAATGGTTCCATCTTTTCTCTGAATGCTACACCTTTTTAATGGTTTGAAAGCTTCATGCATCTAGTTGTCGGATGCTTGTTGCCTATTTAACCACAACTTCATTTAGAATCTCCCCATAATTTTGAGAGACGACGTCGATAACGGGTGCCTTT
Organism: Picea glauca; assembly: GCA_000966675.3. Classification (NCBI taxonomy): domain Eukaryota; kingdom Viridiplantae; phylum Streptophyta; class Pinopsida; order Pinales; family Pinaceae; genus Picea; species Picea glauca. The sequence continues at coordinate 2,052,626 of JZKD02S1921814.1, read as the reverse complement.
GTGAGGGTATGAACTTCTTTAGTACTTGCGATTATGTTGTGGATGGTTGGTTAATGACTACAACCCTCTATGGAGTTGAGCGATTCTCTAGGAGACCTATTGAGGATTAGTTTTAATTGAATCTTTTGGACGAGGGGCTACTTCAAAGGGATTGGTATTTGATGCATTTAAATCTAAGAGCCACAGGTTTAGTACAAGGATCCACTAGGTCAAGGAGCCACCAACATGCAAGAGAAAGTCGCCTTGTGATCTGTGTGAAGGAAGCGAACCGTTTGTTGGTTTGTGGAACCAGAGAAAGAAGAGGTCACGCAAATTGAAGAGGCCAAGAAGAGTAGAATGCCTAAATTGGATAGTCTTTTTTGGTGGAGATTGAATGCTAGTGGAGGTTGTATGGTAAAGGTACGAGTTTAATTCTCAAAATATTGTTTTAAAATAAAGACCAAGTTTTGTGGAGGTCAAGTTTTTTTTAAAAGAAAGACCAGGTTTTGTATGGAGGAGTTTTCTCTATTGATTATAATTGGAGTTATAAGGGTTTTATTTTTCCTCGAACATGTAAAGGTGTTATAAGGGTTTTTTTTTTAAGTTTGTAAAAGGAGTGATAGGGGATCATCCTACATAATAAAATTGCATATTTGTCTTTGCATCCTTGACCCACCTAAAATTGAATAAGGGGGTCTTAGGATCTTTGCGTGTGTCTAAGTCATTCGCCATCTCTCTTCCATATTCTGCAAAATGGCAAGAATTGAAGAAATATTTACAATATTGCACAAATTAATTAACTCAACTATAGAATCTACAATTGCAATGAACAAGTGCACTCTCAGTACAGTGATTACTTGTTTACAAGTAACACACAAGAAAGTTGATATGTTCAAACTTCAAAACAAAATGTTATTTGATGAGTTAAATCTCCTTCAACACCAACAATGTGATTTCAACAAACAAAATGGCATCAAGGATGAAAATAATGAAGATTCTCAGTTGACTAGTGATGACACTCATAAACATGAAGATGAGTTGGATGAAGTCCCTACATCAGAAAAAGTTGCGGATAAATGTGGCAAAGAAATTAGAATTGTTCGACCATGGGAAGAATTATGCTTTAAATGAAATCGATATGGAATAGGATATGAAAAGGATGTTGACAACCTTTTTCATATTCATAATTATAGCAAACCTATTTTCTTTGTGAGTGGAGGATTTTTGAATGATGATAAGAAGATAGAGATTGAGGATATTTGTAAGGAACATGTACAAGATATTGTTGATGATGATGTTGCTACAGATATTCTAGAACATGATAATCGGTCGGATAAAGAACCTTTTCAGTGAAAACACTATCAGTGGTTTGGCAATGATAAGTCAAACTGTTTTGATCTTCACCCATGTAGATTTTGTGGGAAGACAAATCAGCTCTCAGTAAGGTGTCATAAGAGAAAGCATAAACATATTCATTTTGAATGGTTAGGGAATTGGTGTTGGCATTTGGAAGCTAAGTTATTGGAGCATTCTTATCGACAGATTTATATAGAAGTACAACTGTACTTTATTGGAGATATTTCTATAGTTGATGGACATGAATGTTTTTCAGGATTGGATGATATAGGGTATGATCGGGGCTCAATTGATGTAGTCTTATGAGTTGAAGATCGAGTCTTCAAACTCCATCGGAAGACAGTTTGATTTCTCTTTCAAAGGGGGTATATCTCATTATCTAGACTTCTCATTTTTCAGTTGACAAGGGGGAAATTAGTGAGAAATGTCATAATTCAAGTTTCAAAGACTACCTTTGATTTGGAGTTCATTCAGGACTTGTCTTTGTCTTCCATTCTAGATTTGTGTCTGTTCAGAATATGATTGTCTATCTATTCAGAATATGATTGTAATAGGGTTCATGATCGCTTGTACCCGACACCCCTGAGTTTTTGGTCCAAGTTATAAGTCTTTCCATAGGGTAGGGTGTTGTATTCCCCATCGATTTAGTAAGTCCTTTTGAGTTAGGAAACTATATTCCTCTTGTTCATAGAGAGGATGTTGTGTCAAACTGTGGCATGAACCACTGTGTAGCTTGATGGTGTATCAGAGACATTGAATATTCAATTAAGGGGGGAAAATATGAGATAGTAATATCAAATTGAGGGATAGTAATTTCATATTGAGGGACCAAAGTATGTGAACATATGATCAAATAGGAAATAATCATGTAGTGTGCTCACAAAAAAATCAGTGAATTCAATGAAGTTGATAATGATCAGATGATAGATTAGTGTTTTGATCTTCATCTGTGTATACATTGTGAAAAAGTACACATTGTTCCAGTACAACTTATACAAGTATTGGATCTCTTATTGGCCATACTTGTGAATGAAGGTCGAGGGAATTTGAACCACTTGTCCTTGACAGGGGGAAATCTAAAGTTTTCAGTCAGGTTCCAAGTTTGATTTAGAGCCTGTGAACAAATGATCAAGTATGCAACATAGTGCTTGGTATGCAGTCTTGTTCTTGAACATATTGTTGTTGATATGGTTTGTGGTAATCCTAAAACCATTCCATTCATAGTTTTCTAGCCTTGAGCTCTTGATAGTTTGTGGTTAGCTTAAAAACACCAATTAAGCAGAAGACATGAAGTTCTCCTTGTTACATTTCCATATTTTTTAGCCTTGAGTTCTTGTTAGTTTATGGTCAACTTAAAACCATGCCATTTAGTAGAAGACATCATCTTCTGCTAAAAATTTGGTTTGTGGTCATCCTAAAACCACCAAATGAGTTTGTGGTCACCCTTAAACCACCAATTTAGTAGAAGACATCAACTTCTACTATTTTTTCAGAGTTCAGAGAGGATCTTAAGCTCTCTGAATATTTTTCTTGACACATTTCTAGTTGTGGAGTAGTGGCAGTTTTTTAGGAAATAACGAACTTATGATTAAGGGGGGATGTTAAAAACTCTAATAATAGCTCGTTAGTTTAACTAACTGTTATACAGTTACATGAAAATTATGGTATTTTTGTATTATATATGTACGTCTATGTACATGATTATTTTCTCATTAATGATTATAGAGTATTCCTTTTATGCCAATATTCTATTTATCTCTATTCATCATGGTTTCCTGACCGCTTCAATTATTTCCATTATGTTTCTGCATTTTTCTTCATTATGAATCTAACACTTAACACCATTAAGATCACCACATTGGCCTCCCATGGATTGCATAGGTGTTGTGGAGGATCAATGAGTTCCTGTGGCATTCAAAGAGCTTGGAATAGATTCTCAAGATGATGGTTAGAAGAGATTTGTTGATGCATCTCAATGGAATTTGCCTCATACTCTTGGTGAACACTGAAAATTGGGATCTCAACTATGGACTTCTTGACGTTTTTAAGATTTTGATCGGCTTTCAACAACTCTTTCTCCTTCCTCCATGCCTCCTCATTGGTTTTGTTTTCCACTTAGTTTTTCATGAAGAAAATTTCAACCATCACATCCCCTTCAAGAAATATATAATTACATCTTACAAACTATATCAAACTATGTCTACAAATAAATAATTAACTACTTATTTATTCATCAAATCCACATCCCAAGTTACTAATTTATGAAACTTAGTACAAATGTATTATGTTACAAGGGGAATATGCACTCCCACTAAGAAGCAATAAGAATCAAAAGTTGATCCTAGTGAGGAATGATCATTATAAGGTAGAAGATGAAAAGGCACAATTTTCAGTAGAGGCCACAAGGGTCTCATGAAGTGTAGAAGCAATCAAGAAACTCAAGCACATAGCCTAATGTTGGAAGAAAAAAAAAGTAGGTACAAAGGTAGAGAGTGATAGTAGAGGAGACAAATTATCTTGCATAAGAAAGGTGTCCTTTACAAAGATGAATGTGCAAAGAGGAGATTAGAAAATTTCAAGGGGTTATTGCAACCAATTATCTCCAATATTGTTGGGAATTTGGCTATTCTATGTCGATAGGTGCCCAATTTTAATCCCCCTAGGTGAGGTGCACCAGTCTATGCTAATGAGTTTACTAGGGATGCCATTCATGAATGTGGGGAAGAATCCCTTAGGATTCCTACAAGTTTTTCCTTGGAAACAATCTATCCCCACCCTTACATTCTTAAGTGAAGAATAAGGTGTTAGTAACAAGCCAACCATTTGAATCCCCCTAGGTGAGGTGAAATAGTCTATGCTAATGAGTTTACTAGGGATGTCATCCATGAATGTAGGGAAGAATCCATTGGGCTTCCTACAAGGTTTTCCTTGGAAATAATATTTTCGAGGAAATAATTTCTCCTTGCCCTTAAATTATTAAGAGAATAATGAGGTGTTGGTAACAAGCCAACCTTCACAAAGATTTTCCAATTTTTTTTAAATGGAAGGCTAATTGACCTCCCACTTCACATGCAGATGATAATCCATACAACCAAAATAATATTTGATCCCAAGAGCTCTTTGGGCTTAGTATAAGAGCATCTATTGATTTTGCTAACCCTCAGAGCTATGTGTGTGTGTGTGTGTTTCAAAGGAAAACCTCATAAGTAGACATGAGAGATGCTTCCCCACATTCATGGATAACATCCCTAGTAAACCCATTGGCATAGACTAGTGCACCTTATCTAGGGGAATCAGAGTTGGACACCTATTGGCATGGAACTAGAAAAATGCCTAGAAACATTGTGATAACTTATTGAGTTAACCCCTTGGGCTTATTCTACTAACCCTTAGGAATACACACATGCACAAAATATTATCATTAAGGGTTATCTCATAATTGTTTCCCACAAAGATGAGATAATACATAGAGATGGTTCTTCTGGTTATGGATATTGTTGGTGCTTAATTGATCTCTTACCACTAAATCAATAGTTACAGTTTCTCAAATTGTTATATTTGGAAAATGAGATTTTGTTCTCATTGAAATTGAAATTTAATAAACTTAAATATGCACTCAATAGGGAAGGGAATGAGCCTTCAAAATTCTACTTTTGATTATTTAAAAGGGAAGAACACTTCTCAAAGATTTATGGGCTTTGTGAAAATAGAAGTCATTTTCATGGAGGATTTGGAAAAAAATATAAAGATGTTATGTTGTACTTTTAAAATATATTTTTGAAATATCCTTTCATTAATGATGTTGTGGCATCTTGCCAATGGTGTCACAGGCTACTCATTCTAAAATTTGTATCACTGAAGGAGATTTTCTTAGTGTTGAAATCATAGAATAGGAGTTTGGGGAGGCACTATCCAAACGAATAATGGAAACCTCTAGGTATGGATGGGCTTCTTTGTGAAATATTGAAGAAAATGTGGAAATAATTTTGCAAAGATATGGTACATGTATGGTGAGAGAGATCCTTTGTATGGGGATATTGGCATAATTTCATAATCAAGGCTTGAAAAAACTAATCCCTAAGATTGCAATGAAGGATACCATTGGGCCAGGGCATCTAATCACTCTTGCAAAGGCTAGATATTAGTATGGATGATGGTCTCCTTATTCATATATAGTTCTTGCACTTATCCACCACCTACACTAAGGATTAGAGTTCCTTATCATATGTAGGGTAGCTTAGTTATGCTCCATGGAATAGCTCTAAATGATAGTAGACTGGTCTCCTCCTCTCATCATTGCACCCATAATATTCCCACTAGCAACAATTTCTACTTCAAATGAATTTTTCAAGTTAGTTAGTGATAGGATATGGACTTGAATAATATTTTTCTTCAATTCTTGAAATTCATTATGATGATTCTTACCCCACTAAACAATCTTAGAACCGATTGTTACAACATGAAGTGGTGTTTACTTATCTGGAAATGATGCTATGAACTCTCGTAAATATTTTTCAACTCCCACAAAAATCCTAAATTCTTAAAAAATATCAGGAGTGGGCCATTTAAGTATGATCACTATATTTGTGGATATATCTTCAACTCACCTCCACCAATCACATGCCCCAATTACATTAGATCCTATCTAGCAAAATCACACTTCTTTATGTTTGTTAGCAATTGATGTGATGAGCTAATTAATTACCTCAGTAATCAAAGAGTTTGTGCACTAATTTTCAACCCAGGGTTCAAATGATTGTGAGATGTCATGCATTGTATGTGCAAGATTACACTTCTTAATTTGCACTAGTTTATCTAATATTCTTTTGAGAAATGGAAATTTCATTATTAATCTACAAATTGAAATCACATTGCAGAAAGGTATCACACCAGACTTCACAAATCAAAATCTAACTCAATCACTCTAGCAATGATCATGTACTTTAACATAAATCATGCTACTATGACCCTATTGTCACCAGGATATATCTTCACATATTTAAGGTGATTCCTTTTTCCATGAATCATCGCTCCTGTTGTTGGTAGGATCTGATAAAATCTAACCCATGAATTGGAAATTTCACTATGGAAAATTAAAATGTTGTATAGGAAGTCAAATTGCAGAGATAAATGGACACATACACACACAAAATGAAATAAAATATCATTGAAAAATTGAAAAGAACTTATGTTATTTATGGAGTGAGATATGCCTCCCATGGTACTGAAACTAAACTACAAAAACATCAAATTAAATCAAATCAAATTACATAGAAAATTAGAAATCTGCAATCTATATTAAAGAAGATCTCAAGAAATTGTGGCTTATTCCATCATAAATTTGGACTATTTCTATAAGAGCCCTCCCTATAGAATGGATATGACACTCTCTTTTATACACAATCTTTATTGAAACATAAATAACAAATATTAAATGTCAATTCACAAGATTCTCAAGTGGTTACAACAATTGTTTAATAATAGCAAGTCAAAACCAACTCATAAATGGTTCCAAGATCCTTGTTTATTGACTCATAACTAAAATCATGAATGGTTCCAATATGGTTGATGATGATTCTATATCCATGGCATAGTTGATTGCTGAAATATATGTTTGGAAATTTAAATTATTGACCATACGGATTTGGAGCAAGAGAAGATTACTACAAATTGGTAAATCATTGATATCTCTCCAAATACGGTCTGGATTGTTGATATTTTTGGCGAAGGTGTCTATTTTGACCTGGTGATGCCTCATTTCAAAATTCATGAAGACCCAATTCGTGGATCTTTTGATATGGATCTGCTACAAGTTTCAACTAAACCTGCAATCATTAGCAAACAAATTTGTTTTTCAAAGATAAGTGGAGATACATTATTTTTATAATGTTTAATCATAAATTTACATGAAATACTAAAATAAATTCCATGTAAAACACCTTGAACCTAAATCCCGCATATAAGCATTAAAATGGACTAATACTTGGTTACATATAAGTGAAAATGAATTTAGAAATAAAGAAAAATTGGTAGCAAAAGATGTCAATTTCATGGCTCATCATGATGTTTCCTTTGTTCAAAATATAGTTAAATAGTGCATGTCTCTCCACATAATCCAAATAATGTTTTATAAAATTAAAACAATAGTCATGTATAGAATTATGTTTATGTTATGAGACAAAAGATATTTTTGCAAAACTTCATCTAAATGTTTTCATCCTTACATTATATCCAATCCCCCAGTACTCCTAAAAACCACAAATAAAATAATGTATAATTATTAATCCTTAGATTATGTAACATAATTTAAAAAATAAAACCAATAATATTGTCTTTGCTTCAAAATCAAAATATTTTGAGAAGGATTTCATAAGTCTTATTATTTAATCTACATGCTAAAATAATATGTGATTCATGTAGCATTATTTGTATTAGTAAATCGAAACAATTATTATTGCAATTACTTGCCAATAACTTTAATGTTAAATGTACCTTTCATCAAACCTCATGTATTCAAATTTGGAATCAATGGGATTGTTGGTATGCATGTGCTAATTTCTTGGATCACTACTTCATTTGTTGATCGTATAGATTAAACCATTAAAATAAAATAAAGTTAGTGTTGGTTGCAAGAGACAATGCACTTAATATTTGATTAACAAGCTTTAATTGAACTATATAAATAATTTTACAATTCTCATTTGTTGACAATAAATTGAAAATGTATACATGTGTTAATCCTGGATGATATCATTAGAAATTGATTGAAGTTGACAATGTTGAACATGCCAAGGTTCATTATGAGATGTGGATCCCTCAACTGTAACAACATTCAAACAATCTTTTTACAATCACATTGAGGATAATAATATAACTTATATCATGCAAACAAATAAAAACCTCAAATTACAATGCCTATATTATATGGAACATAATATTGCACATGATTAAAGGTTTCTTTCACATTCCTTTGTTCTTTTGAAGAAAGTAGTTACATTTGTTTGTCCATGCTCTTCTTTGACTTTGTACGAACCCATCCAACCCTTTTAAATAGTGGTTTATCCTTAATTGAATGTATCTCATTACCATGTCATGTATCTTTACTTTGTGGGCTCAAAAAACTGTCATCTCCTAGTCATAATTTTAAATGGAGACATGGCACTGGATTTTTTTTAACTCTTCACTTAAAGTGTAAAACAGGTTGTCAATTGCTTCTAAATGGTCCAAATTTGTAGGAAAATTTCTCATTAGATCCCTCACTCTTTTATTGATGGATGCATGTACAAATTTCGATATATCATCCTCCGAGATTGGATTGTTCAATGTTGTAGTCTCAAAATCAACATGATCTAATAAAATATGCACATGGTGAATACTTGTTTGGTCTTCTAGTAGTGTGCTCAATGTAATTGTTTGATTTAAGTCAACTAAAAATCCAAGACACTCCATAATCAAACTAGAAATATTTGGTAATATATTACATCCAAATCATATTCATTGGCTCACATTTGAACTTTGAAGACATGCTTACAAAAATTTGTCATTTTATTACCAATCATAACTAAAAAAATTAAACTCAAATCCTATGTACATGACATAATACCATATTTCAGGAGTATCCTTATTTTGGCCATGGACCATATATTCATTTATACTTTTTGGATCATTCAAACAATATTTTTTTGGTATCTGGATTTCTCTAGAATTTGAGAGAGTCTCTTATTTCTCACACTTTGTTAGCCTTATAATCCCACTTCTTGTAAACGTTTATTATGAATATAATATAGTCCAACTTTTGTTAACAACACGAATATTAGTCAATCCATCTAATATGTGTGGCATGCATTATTTTCCTCATATAAGTACCTATATTTTAGATACCTATGGAAGGATTGAATTACATTATTTGTATCTTGATTGGAATGTGGGAATTTCTTATCATCTTTCACCCACATATTTAGAAGAAAAATTATCATCAACTAAAAAGTAATGACTACAAACATGCAATTATGGAAAAATAGTGATAATCCAATGTTACAAGATATTTATGGATTCTATCATTGGATAGCTAAGTGGTGTCAAAATATTTTAGAAACTTTTTTTCTTCATTGAATTCATGAAATATTTTTGCAATTGTTTTTTGTACAAACAAATCATTGTTGCATCAGTGCATGATTTCCCCTAAAGAATGAAAAACGTGAACTTTGTTTTCCTTGAATTTGACTTTGTTTCCCACATGTTTCACCCATGTTCAATGAAAATGTCATACACATAGTAGGATGGAGGAATCAGTTAAAATCCATACACATAGTAGGATGGAGGAATTAGTTAAACTCTTGAAACGGTATTGCATTAGAAAATTGTAGATTATATGAATGTAACATTACCTCTTCACGTTTCTTAAAAAAAACAAAAGTGGAACCCTAAAGTATAAAACTCAGTAGCAACAAAATTTATGATAAACACTCATACATACCAATCTGGGCATTCTTTCATTCCCATATAAATAAAGAAAACAACCATTTGCAAATACCATATGTAGTATTACGTGATGAAATTTCACAAACCATTGGGACACTATTACAATGTTTTTTGGGTACCATTAACATATAAATTCGATACTACATCCAAAGCACATAAGTATACATATTATATTCAACACAAAAGAATTCATTTTAATCACCATAAAGAAATGAAAGGGTTGATAATACACACCCCATACATATTGGTACTAAATGTATAATCCATGTACATAGCATTGTTGTGTGAATGAGTCACCATAATTGAACACATATCGTGTGTTTGTATGCCTTTAATAAATGGTATGTTTTACACAATATCTTGCTTTTGGTAGAATTCTTTTTTAATCAGGAAACTGATTGTACCAATATTCGACACTTGTTGGACCACTCTCATTCTTCATGTATTATTTCTTTCTAATAATATGGTAAAGTTTTGAAATATCCATCCTTGTCATTAAGGTATCATGAGTTACCCCTATGAATAACTCACAACATTGGTGCTCCTCATGAGAAATGATTTTTTCCCAAACCGTCATGACATTAAGACTATCTTCAATCATATTTTTAACACTAGCTCATATATCCAATGATAAATTTGGTTCATACTTGAATGTTTTAAGTCTACCCAATTCATTCTTCTTGTGACACATAACACCAGATTTATCAATATGCCTACACTCAATGTATGTTAGAACAACATCATTTAGATGTGTTAGCACTCTGTAAATTCTGTCCGGCTGAATAGACAAATGACAGAGGTAACTATTTTAGCCAGCTTTAGAGCTGAGGCACTAGCCTGCTCAACTCAGAGAGGGCTCTCTCATGTCACTGGGTATGTCTATGAAAATCAGTGGCTAGATTTGGTTTGTTTTGGGGTTTTAATAAAATGGTTGGGGGAATGAAGATGACATTTGGACTATGGAGTCTAGAATATACAATACATTGTCAAACCATGAGAACTATTAAGAGGAAAAGGATAAACCAAGTAGTGAGTCTGAGTTTATATCTGAAAAATTTGCATGGCATCAGAGGAGAAAGAAAAATTTGCATGGCATCAAAAGAGATAAACATAGTCTAAATTGCTAAACCAAGAGCATCAAATGATGAATTCTGGGCCTTTAACTTTCCAATTTAAACAGAAGAAAAATGTATATGGAATATTACAGGAAAGACATACTATGAAAGGAAAACAAAACTCATATCATCACCAATTAGAATCTGTTCATAAAAAGTCCAAAATTTGCTTCTGCATTTATATATTCATTCTAGCCCCAAAAATTTACAAAGGTCTTCCTGCACAGAGGGAAGGCTCCTCTTTTCTCCATGCTTTCTATGTCCTCGAGATAATATATATAGAGAGAAGGTTCCTTCATGGAATTCAAAACGTTCATACTTCTCATCGTTCTAAAATTAGAGATCAGTTACAAAGAGGAATGGTTTATAATAACCATTACCGTATTTTAGAGGGACCATTAGGAACCGGTTTACCATATCTAGGTGCCATCTATCCAAAAATTATTGGGATGTACTTATCTCCAGTTGAGAGTTCATTTTATCTTAGCGATCTCCTCCTTTAGAGTATTCAACCAGGCCAGTTGATTCTCCCCAATGCTTTCAGCCGTTTCGGTCATGTTTTCTGTCTTCTGTCGTTTGCTCTGTTTTATTTTCACAGCTGGCATGTTGATGGCTAGATCCCTCATAATGAGATTTAGCCTGACTTCCAATTCTGAGTCTGTAGCAGGTTCTGTGTGGAATTTAGTCGCTAATATACGTGCAATTACCCTTTCCTTCTTTGTCATAGGTAAATCTTCCATGTTGGTTGAATGACCGGTTTCACTGGATATAGCTTCGTCCATGTATCCCAATTTCGTGAACACCAAAATGTTCCTACATAAATCAAAGAGTCGAGAGAATTGGAGATTACTTCATTTATGGATGAGATGATGCCTCCATACTTGAGAATCGATAGTTATAGAGTTCCAATTATGAATCACTGACAGATTCACCTATAGGTACGTTGGTTTACCATGCTTGGCCAATCCATTTCAAATGATTATCTTTCGAGTTCCTTATATGGCGGTGCTCACTTGATATCATACGGTTGTGAAGTACCGAATGAGTGAATGGGGTTATTTTGACCAGTCGTCACTGGTCCCACGAGTGTTTGATTTGACGTATTGGAACATGTGACATCAGATCTTTGGTGAAAGTGGTTTCAGGAAACCCTCCTTTCACCCCGACATATATCTGGAGGCGCCACACGTCCATTTTAAAAACCACAATGGTTTCCTCGGTCTGCCTTCACATGGTTAAGTCCCATGCAAGTTCACCGCCCGATATGGGCTCCAACCGTTGATATGGGTCGTTTTATAATCGACACTCTGTCGAGTTATACCTTTTTCACCTTCACTATATTCATCCATACACTGCCATACATGTCACGATCCTCTAAATTATCAATTCTCCAAACTATCAAGCTTCCGCGATGATGTAGCTCTTGCTAAATTCCCAAGAGTTGGATCTTGTCTGAAAATTGTTACGGTGATAACATAAGCTCCAACTGGGGATGCTATCCTCCTTGTTAGGTAGCAAAGAACTTGTAGACCCGATGTATGATCCATTGGGTTGATCCCAAAACATGTGCATGTGCCCTGCTCCTACCATATCAATAGTGTCTGCTGAAGTCTAAACTCTGCATGCTTCTCTCAACTGGATATTGAACATTGAATATATTGTTGAAACTGAATGTACACAATACTAGAAATATAAAATGAAACATGCTTGTCCAACAAGATTATTCATACGTTCCTACCTACCCTAAAATGCTGAAATGAATACTCAATCAAGTGAAATCAAAATGCCAATGCAACCATGCAATCATTTTATCCACTGCTTGTCTACTTTGCACAAGATTGCTCCAGATCTAGCTTACTTCTAAGTCATTCAAAAATTCATCCATAAATCCAAATCTCAAAAAATTAAAGACATTTGTATTGTTCGTTTCTTCCAATAGGATCGCGAATGGATCTTCTAAAATATGTGTAAAACAATCATCGTGTTTCACTCCTTCCATTGTATTTTTGTTTTTAGGTGATTCAACTCGTTGACTTCTAAAAAACTAACAGAGTTGTTGAGAAGTTTGGTAGTAGGGATTTCCTGAGTCATAAAGAGACCATGGCTGGAGAACATCATCTGATGTGAAAAGATTCATATTTGGTGTAGAGATTGATTCGTTGTAATCCACTGTTGTTGGTAGATTCTGATTGTAAACCTTTCCCATATAACGTGTATCGAGATCCTGAATCATATGAAAGAATGACTCCTTTTAAGGAATCAAGATAGAAGGGCAAGATTCTTCCACTAGGGTTTCCCCACTATTTGGAGTTTTCATATGCGAAATTTCAAAATATTCATCCATATCTAGGTTGTTAAGAAATAGGATCACTACGTCATTTTCAGGGTTAGAAAGGAAACCTTGAAATACCGTGTCTTTTTGGTAATATTTTTGAACATCTGCATTAGTTCTAGCAGAAAGGAAAAGACTTTTGATGAAAATTTCTTGATCGACTACTTGTTTAATCTGATGATTAAGCACATATTGGAATTATGAATTGAAATACCCTTCCAAGTAATGATCGTGCAATGCACATGAGTGTAGTTGGTGTTCTTCAATGATGACAACCTTTTCATATAAAACAGTGCTACTGTGAATATAGTCAGAACTCCCTATTTTTTATGAAATTTCGTGATTTTCTCTTAACCATTCAAAGGAAGAAAAACATAAGGGGAGAGAGTTTTTATCTGTAAGCCTACTGATTTATTCACTTTCAATGCCATGCTTGGACGTTCTCTGATTTGAAGCACTACAAACATTTTGTTTTAATAATTGGAATGAGGGAAAACACAAGGGAAAGGTTTTGCTACCTGATTCGAAACCTTCTTCATTTTTTCTAGTATCATCATAGGTACATTTTCCCATCTCTTTGGGTTTCTAGGCATTCTCACTTTCATCTTTGTCTTTGACCAATGACTGTATTTTTGAATTTACAAGGTCTTCCTCAAAACAAAGAATAGGGTCATCAAGCATCTGAGAAGAGTGCTCCAATATATGTTTTGTTGGTTTGGTGTGACTTGGCATCAACACAAATTCACTTGCCTCAACAATGATCTAAGAATTCTCTTTAAACAGTTTGAATGTAGTGAAGCATAAAGGTAGAGAATTCTCTTGAAATGATCTAATATTTTTCTCCTCACTGTACTGCTGAAGAAGAAAGTCTTCAATATCATGATCACCCTTGTATTTATCATATATAGGCAAATCAACATCATATGCAACGTCGTCTAATAATAACAGACTTGGAACATTAATATGTTCTTCAACAAACTGGTTTGCAAACTCATCCTCTTGATTGTCTACAAAATGACTAGCTCCCTGCTTATCATGGGATGGCTCAGAAGCTAGAACAACAACTCTTATTTTAACAAGTGGAATATAATTTTTAGCACAATCACAAGCATTTGAAACTTCAAGAGGGCCCATGATATTGTCAATTCTATGCTAAAGATTCCAATCAACTATTTCTTGTTCATACTTACTTTCATGTTTTTGAGCCTCCAACTCCTCCTCTTAAATCTGTTTACATGCCTGGATGTTATGTTGAATATCCTGGGCATCATTAAACATTTGCTGCAAGGACTTATGTCTTCTTTCCATCAGGAGGAAAGACAAATCTGGATGAAGAGTTGTTGTATAATGGAGCATGGTAGCAGCTTCAGTGGGTTGAATCTGTCCAGGCAATTTGTAGTAAATACTGGAAAACCTTCTACTGCATATAGAGATAGTTTCGTTTCTCTGCCACTTCAAGGCATAGAACTCTACAAGTTGTAGCTCCAAAGGTTTCTTCTTACCCCAAAACTTAAAAAAAACAGTCTTCAATTCCTCCCATGAGCTAATTGTATCTGGCTGCAAATGTCTAAACCAGTCTTTGGTGTCCCCTTTCAAGTATTGAGAGAAGGCCCTCATACAAACATCGTCATGGTTAATCTCAAATAAATCTATAAAATTCTCAAACCCTTGGATGTGCTTTACAACTGAGATGACATTAGTTTCTCCATCAAACACGGGTAGATATTCATGGTGATTTGGAGGGAAATTGTGAAGGAATTGGGGTAGTTTCAGGGGTATGCATCTATGTTGGGCTCTAGAGGATGTTAGACTAGGAACATGGGGAGAGACATCGACCTTGGATTTATGGGGTTCATTGACTTGGTCATGGTCATCACATGGCCCAGATGGGATTTTTTTATCAACATCAGTGATACAGTGAGGATATGAATGTACAACTTTAAAAGGAGGATATATAATTGCAGGATCCTCATGATTATCATTAGAATGCAGCAGGTAAAGAAAAAATTGTTTCGCATATTCAAGGAAGGGGCAGAGGCAAATTATGACAAACAATAAAATGCTTTGGAAAAAATCCAATTTTAAGTAATTGTTTTCTTTCATAATATCTTGTCATACCTCTGTCAAGGGATCTCATTTCCCAGTGGATTATTTGAATTACATTTGAAGCTTGAGTGGAGCTGCCAATAATGTTTTGGAAGATGGATTATGCATTGAGAGTGGATTCGCCATTGAAAATTCAAATTTTTGGATTCTTCTACCAGTGGAATCACCTTCAAACTGATTTTTTGATGTGTGGAGTCGCCAAAGAAGAAATACAGCCAATTTGTGCCTAAGTGTCTGTTTCTCTTAGACCTTAGAATTCAACCATGTCGTTCTTCCCAGAGAAAATTTTTTAATTTCATCCCCGACAACGATGCCAAAATGTTAGCACTCTGTAAATTTTGTCCGCCTGAATAGACAAACGACATAGGTAACTATTTCAACTAGCTTTAGAGCCAATGCACTATCCTGCTCAACTAAGAGAGGGCTCTCTCATGTCATTGGGTATGTCTATGGAAATCAGTGGCTAGATTTGGTTTGTTTTGGGTTTTTTAATAAAATGATTGGAGGAATGAAGATGACATTTGGGCTATGGAGTCTAGAATAAACAATACATTGTCAAACCATGAGAAGTATTAAGAGGAAAAGGCTAAACTAGGTAGTGAGTCTAAGTTTATATCTGAATAATTTGCATGGCATCAGAGGAAAAAGAAACACATAACTATATTAGATAATTATAGGAATGAATTCTGAATTAGTTCATAAGAGATAAACATAGTTTAAATTGATAAACCAAGAGCATCAAATGATGAATTTTGGGCCTTTAAATTTCCAATTTAAACAGAAGAAAAATTCATATGGAATAAAAGATGACAGGAAACACGTACTATGAAAGGAAAACAAAACTCATATCACCACTAGTTAGAATCTGTTCATAAACAATCAAAAATCCGCTTCTGCATTTATATATTCATTCTAGCCCCAAAAATTTACAAAGGTCTTCCTGCACAGAGGGTAAGCTCCTCTTTTCTCCATGCTTTCTATGTCCTCGAGATAATATATATATATATATATAGAAAAGGTTGCTTCATTGAATTCAAAACATTCAAACTTCTCATCGTTTTAAAATTAGAGCTAAGTTACAAAGAGGAATGATTTATAATAACCATTACCCTATTTTAGAGGGACCGTTAGGAACATGTTTACCATATCTAGGCGCCATCTATCCAAAACTTGATGGGATGTACTTATCTCCACTTGAGAGTTCATTTTAGCTTATAGATATCCTCCTTTAGAGTATCCAACCAGGCTGGTTGATTCTCCCTAATGCTTTCAGCCATTTCGGTCATGTTTTATGTCTTCTGTCGTTTGATCCATTTTATTTTCATAGCTAGTCTGTTGATGGCTAGATCCCTCATAATGGGATTTAGCTTGAATTCCAATTCTGAGTCTGTAGCAGGTTCTGTGTGGAATTTAGTCGCTAATATATGTGCAATTAACCTTTCCTTCTTACTCATAGGTAAATCTACCATGTTGCCTGAATGACCAGTTTCACTGAATATATCTTTGTCCATGTATCCCAATTTTTTGGACACCTAAATGTTCCTACAGAAATCAGAGAGTCGAGTGAATTGGAGATTACTTCGTTTATGGATGAGATGATGCCTCCATACTTGAGAATCGGTAGTTATAGAGTTCCAATCATGAATCATTGACAGATTCACCTATATGTACGTTGGTTTACCATGCTTGGCAAATCCATTTCAAATGATTAGATTTCGAGTTCGTTATATGACGACGTTTACTTGACATCATACAGTTGTGAAGTACCGAACTAGTGAAATGGGGTGATTCTGGCTAGCCGTCACTCGCCCCACGAGTGTTTGATTTGATGTATTGGAACATGTGACATCGGGGCTTTGGAAAAAGTGGTTTCAGGCAACCTACCTTTCACCTCGATGTATCTCTGGAGGCGTCGCGCGTCCATTTTGAAAACCACAATGGTTTCCCCAGTCCGCCTTCACATGGTTAAGTCCCATACAAGTTCACCGCCCAATATGGGCTCTAGCCATTGATATGGGTCATTTTATAATCGACGGTCTGTCGATTTATACCTTTTGCGCCTCCGCTATATTCGTCCATACGTCGCCAGACATGTCTTGATCCTCTAAATTATCAATTCTCCAAACTATCAAGATTCCGCGATGATGTAGCTCTTGCTAAATTCCCGAGACTTGGATCTTGTCTGAAAATTGTTACGGTGATAACATGATGCACATAAAGTCGATGCATCATGAAGTGACATCCACAACCAACTTTAATGCTTTAGCATGGATTACACTTTTTTTTTTTATGCTTGTGGATTCATTGTAAACTCACCACCTATTATTCTTCATGTGAACTCTTGACCATATGCACACCAATAACTAAATGATAACAATGATAACAAATTAGGAAACATATCCACACTTCTTTTGCATAATGAACTTGAATTAAATGTTTATAATTATATTAAACAAATAAAGATTGGCATAGAATATTTAATATGTGTGTTAATGTGGGCACATACAATCTCCTCCACTCCTTTATATCAATTTGTATTAACAACAATTTGAGTGGGAGAATATTCATCTAGTGTCTCCCCATTTATAAAATATTCAAGTTGAGTATGGAATAATAGTGACTTGATCGCCTCCAATTTGTGTCCATGTTAGATCTTTAACTGAAAATTCTATCATATATTATCGGTCTTCAATGTCTAACTCCATCATGTCATCCCACTTGCCCATTTATAGAATACCTATAAAAATTTGAAGTTTATGGAGATAAACATATATAAAGTTAAGTTTTTATAAAGATTTTTCCTTGGTCTCTAATACTCAATGTCACATTACAATCCATTTTATGTCATCCAATTTTCTATAGTCTAAATGGCATAACATGATACATGAAAGTTTGTGACAATGATGAGAATAATAGCCATATGAATAGATGGAAAATTTTGATGTAGGGATGGTATTAGAAGGTGACCCTAACAAGGATGAGCCTAGTATAAATGAAATTGGATTGGGTTGTGAGAGAGATCCTACACACCTTGTCAAAGATGTTACAAAGCCTAACAAAATACCTAGGTTCCTATGTGTCTTATATGTTATCTAGTTGTTCACATGAGGATATAAGATGAGATTTGAAGGACTACACTTGTGGTGAAAAAATAGTGTACAAGTGTACTTTAGTAAACAACAATGTAAAAATTTTGATGTAGGGTTTGTTCACCATATGACAATTGTGACCATATTTATCACATGAAGGTAATATCTCTCATAAAAGGAAAATAATCTATTAAAGGATAAAGTCACCAAAGCTACCAATCAAGCAAATAAAATGATCAAACAACAATAATACATGCTCAGGTGGTGAAATAAATGGTTTCAAGTGTGTTTGAATCAAAGAAAGTAACCTCATTGAAGCTTTCCATCCTATTGAATAAAAAGACTCTAGATTAAGTGCATATTGGAAATCAATATGAATTTCCAGGCCTATTTCATGATGAAATGGAAACTGGAAGAAAGTCAAGAATGCATTCACTAGAGATTCAAAATTGCCATGTGATCCCACTATTTCATTTATGTACCATTTAGTTGATGGCCTAGTCAAGGTTCATTGGAACAATCGTAACGAGACAAAATATTTTGTGGTACTATTGGAAGAGAACCATATATGGAAGGTCATCATGTGGTTATTTAGTTCTTCACCCAACTTTTCCTAAAATTTTGGAACATTTGAGGGTATTTTGGTGTGCATGGGAGGCCATGTGGCATCATGTAAAATGGGGTCATTGGTGAGCTTAGTCATCAAATGTAGGAAATTGAGAGAATCCA
>JZKD02S1921814.1:2014368-2028042 GCA_000966675.3 Picea glauca | reverse complement strand
TCGCCCCAATCTTCTCATCCATTTGGAAAGGTCCAAGCCACAAATTCTGAAACTTAGAATGCTTCCCTTTTGGCCCATTTTCTCTGTCCCATTTTAGGACTAAGTCTCCTACTTTAAAAAACTTATCTTTAGCCTTATGCTTATCAAACCATCTTTTCACTATCCATTGGTGAGCTAGAAACTTTGACTGAGACTTTTCTCTCTCTTATTCTAGCATGAGAAGAGTATCAATTCTTTGTTGTATAATCGATGAGGGTTCTCCATTGGAATCTTGGGCTAGTTGAAGAGATGGAAGATAAAGCCCATTTGGGAGAATGGCTTCTTGTCTTTAAACCAGGAAGTATAGAGAATTTTCTATAGCTTCCTTGGGTGTAACCCTATCAACCCACAAAGCGTTATGCAGTAGATTATGCCAATTCCTTTGGTTATCTGCAACAGTCTTTTTTAATATTCTCACTAGGTTCTTATTGGTTGATTTTTCCACCCTGTATCCATGTGGATAATAATTTGCAAAGTACCTAATTATGATTCATTTGTCTAGATAAAACTCTTTCAATAGAGTGGAAGAAAAATAAGCTGCATTATTGAAAACTAGAACAGAAGGGACACCAAACCTTGTGATCAATTGTTGTTCTATGAATTGGATCACCACCTTCTCATTTACGTGAGTCAGAGGGACAACCTCTGCCCACTTTGTGGAATGATCGGTGGCAGTAAGTATATACTTGTGTTGTTTCAAGGAATTGGGTGTAATTTCTCCTATGATATCCAACCCCCATTGCTCAAAAGGCCTAGCGATAGACATTGGTTGCAGTGGGATTGTTGCTCTCTTCTCTCTCCTAGCACTTATATGACAATTTTTACAGTTCTTAGCGTAGGTGTGAGTGTATTTGAATAAGGTGGGCCAATAATAGCCGACTCTCAGTATCTTATGAGTGGTGGTGTTTCCTGCGAAATTTCCATCGACAGAGCCATCATGGAGCTCCTTCATAACTTTGTTCGCATATTCACATTTGAGACATCTTAAGAATACCCCATCATAGTTAATCCGAAAGAGTACCGAATTTATGAGGCGATATTGTGTAAACTTTAACCTGAGAGCTCTCCTTTCTCTTGGGTTGAGATTTTCTGGACAAGTTCCATGGTGTAGGAGATAAGTTAAATTCTCATACCAAGACTCTGGCCCTGGGGAAATGTATGAATCTTCACCACACCATAATACCATTTCATTCTCCCATCCATAATATTCATTTACTTGGTCGTGGGCTTCAGCTGCGAGTTTGCACAACCCTTGCCGTTTAACTAGTTTGGCATGTTTTATATCTAGATCAAATTCTTGGACCACTTCCATCCAGTTCCTTCTTCTTTCCCCCATCTCTTGCTAAGTAAACAAGGATCAAACCACAGGGTGAGGCACAATCACTTTGGTGTGGTTCTTGAGGATGTAAGACCTGAAGCATTTTACTTCCTTCTATACCACATAGGCCTGTTTATCAACAACAGGATAGTTAAGTTCGGCTCCCTGGAGATTAGTTCTCATGAACAACACCAAAGACTCGTTGTTTTCATCATCCTTCTGAGTCAATATTGTAGCTAATGACTGGTTGGAGGAGAAAGTATAAGGAAGAAATCCCTATTGAAATCGGGACTTCGTAACACAAGGGCCTGGGATATAACAATTTTAATGTTGTTGAAAACATCCTTTTGTTCATCATCCCACTTAAATTCGACATCTTTTCGAATGATATTTTGTAAGGGTTTGATAGTTTCCACGAAATTGAGAGGGAATTTCCTCACGAAATTGATTTTCGCGAAAAAAGACTGCATAGCTTTCTGGGTCTATGCCAATGTCTGCTTAAGATATAATATGGCCTAGCAACTTACCTTCCCCGATGCCGAAAATAGTTTTCTCAGGATTTAAGGATATACCGTATCTCCTACACCTTTCAAAAATTTGAGTTAAGTGTTGGATGCTCTTCTTTGTTCTTTGAATACATAGTTACGCCGTCTAGATACACTACCACACACTTGTTGATTAGACCCTGAAATTATATGTACATGGCCTTTTGGAAGGTCTCTCATGCGTTGATTAACCCAAAAGGCATGTGTTTATAAGAGAAGGTTCCCCACTTGGTTCGAAAGGTAGTTTTTAAACGATCCTCCTCCGAAACTAGGACTTGGTTGGAACCTGATTTACCATCCAGTAGAGAGAAAATCTCTGAGCCAGATATGGTTTGCAGGAATTGCTCCATTGGAGAGATTGGGTAATTGTCCTTTTTTGAATCTCTGTTGAGGTTTCTAAATTCTATGCATAAGCGAATTTCTCCAGACATTTTCCTCACAGGAACTAGATTTTCTACCCATGCGAAATGCCTAACCTAGAAAATGATCTTGGCATCTAAAAGTTTCTTTAATTCCTCATACATGAGAGGTTCTAGGTATGGATGATACTTTTTGAGCTTCTGTTGGAAAGGTTTCACGTCAGGTTTTAACGGTATAGTGTGTTGAATGATCCGAATGTCGTAGGTTTTCAGGTCTCAGTAGGACCATGCAAAGACATCTTGATATTGTCTGAATAGTTTGAGATAATCCTTTCTTTCCTCTTTATATATTCTTGCCGAGATTCACATTCTTTGGATTTTCCTGGGTTCTGACATTTATAGTTTCATGCAGGGGACAGGAGCTACCGGTCTTTGCGTTCTTAGGCCACCTAAAATGTTCTTTCAGATCAAACAAATTTTATAGATTAGCTATCCCCTTCGGGATGGGGTGAGATTTTGATCTGTCAATAGGTTGGCCTGTTCGAGGATCAATTTCTGTCGATTTCTCCTCGAATACCTCATCGTCAATGGATAAATCCTCGAAATTGTCTTGGTTAGTCGGGAAGTTTATGATCTGTTCATCTCCTTCAAAGACTTTCCAATTAGAGATATTGTTGGGCACTGATGGTTTGTAGAGCAGTTCCACAGTGAATTGGGAGGCTTCATAGTATTCTAGAGGTGACAGCCTTGAAGCAGTTGTAGCCAAGGAATCAGCAAGGATATTATTTTCTTTGGGGATCGCGGTGATATTGAAAGCTTCAAAATGCTCCATTAACCTATGTACTTCATGCTGATAACTTTTCAGGTGCGGGGAATTGCAATGTATAGTATTCCTTACTTGTCTAACGATAATATTTGAGTCCCCTAAAACCTTCAATTATTTGACGTTCAATTCTATGGCTTTCTTTAACCCTTGTACTAGAGCTTCATACTTGGCGGTGTTATTGGTGCATTCGAATTCTAGTCTACAAGATAGGAAATTATGTTTACCTTTTGGATCAATGAGGATGAAACCTACCCCTAATCCCTCCTACGATTTAGATCCATCAAAGTATATGGTCCAAATTTGTGAAGGACAATCGCCCATTTCCTCTTCCTTATTACTTCCTTTCTCTCCTATCTTTTGTTCAGTAATCTCTAGCGTAGGGTCTTGACAGAAGAGGGTGTCTTCTATCGGTATCGATGACTTCTATTGAAAAACGATTTGATATTTTTGAGTGAGAGGGACATCGTATAAGAGAGGAGAAAAGTTTCTGAAGTGGGAATTGCAGGAATAATTTCCCAACATGGGTAAATCTATGGATGAGGGTTCGTTCAGGGTTTCTAGATCAGTGACCGTATGTTTCAGATATCTCTCCCTATAGATTTTGATCATATTCTTGTATCCATTCAGTGGTAGCCAAAGGTGTGCCCAGTCTGTACTAAAGTACCCACTTAATTTCTCAGACCTATCTCGACTTAGTAATAACCCATAGGCCTCTGGGATGTCTACTACAATGATGTCAATCACTTGCACAAACTCAGGATGTGTTTCTATTCTAATCATTACA
Organism: Picea glauca; assembly: GCA_000966675.3. Classification (NCBI taxonomy): domain Eukaryota; kingdom Viridiplantae; phylum Streptophyta; class Pinopsida; order Pinales; family Pinaceae; genus Picea; species Picea glauca. Next base: position 2,024,171 of record JZKD02S1921814.1, on the reverse strand, counting down.
TCTTTGAGTTCCCCCGTGACTTTGACCTGGGTCTTGTTTAGCTGTATCACATGTTTATTGCTTTGTATAGGAATGAAATTTATTTTTTTGCAAATAGACAAGGGAATAATGTTCGAAGATGCTCCCAAATGTACCAAACAATTGTGGAGGTTCCTGTTGAAAACTTTGAATGTTAAGAGGAAGGTGGGACACGAGGTTTCCCCTTCTTATGTTTTGAATAGGTATTCATGATTGGTTTATTTACTGGGTTTGTGGAAGCTAGATTTCTTTCCTGACCATTGCTATTCGTAGTGTTTTGTGCTGAGTTCAAATCTTGTAGTAGGGAGTCCTTTTACTGAGGGATCCTGCATATGTCCATGAATGATATATTAGCCCTTAAATTCTTCAAATATTCAACTACGTTGTAATCCAATTTGGGCGATTCTCATGTATGGATGCTTATAGGTTTTTTACTAGGAGAAAAAGGTGATTTCGAGCGATCAATATTTTTCTTATTTCTTGAAGTTTGGGTAGTAGCAATATCTTTTGAGACAAGTGGACCTTTACTGTGCATTTGCACCACCGAGACCTCGACCGGTGGTTCTTGAGACTCAAACAGGTTGTCTAAAGGCATGATCAGGTTGGGATCCCATATCAACATGGTTGTATCTTGTGGTGGATCAATCTCTTCCCGATCAACAATATTCATAATTGAACTGCTTGATTGTTCGATCAGGGAGACTTCATCGAGAAACCGATTGGACATCAAATTCATGGAATGCACCCATTGAGGGAAGTCTCTTTCAAAGTGGTTTTCCTGGTGATACGTACAGAAAGAATCAGATTCTACATTCCCTACATCAATATTTAATTTAGCTGGGGGTGGTTCAATTGCCTTGAATGGTGGGAACCTTTTAAAGAAAGGCTTATAGGGCCTTTGGTCTTAGTTTCCTTCCCCTACATTTCTCTTCATGTATATGATATTGTTTGATAATTTCTTAACCATGCATTGTATATCTTCTATGTCTCCATTACCCTTGTCGGGAGTCTGTTTTTCTTGTTTCCCCAATAGTCTAGTCAAAAGGAGTCCTCTCCTGGGAGGAGGTTGAGCTTCTTTATTAACTAAAGATACTTCACCTTCTTTACACCCTTTCATCTGTAATTCTATCATTTTGGCTTCTTCAAAATTCTCAGCTAAGGTTTGTTTGTCATCCCTCTTCACAAACATAGAGATAGAAGATGGGAGCGCATTAGCGTATACTTCGATTTGGAACTCCTTAGTTGGTTTGGCTTCGGGATGAAATTTGTTTAATATGGTCTTGAATATTTGATTAAAATCTTTAACCCTTTCCTTCGAACTCATGGTGGTAGCAAACAACTCAACCATCAGAGCTCCTATAGTAGCCTCCTCTACAAATTTGTCTAGGAAATCCTTTTGAAACTTCATCCAACTAGTTATGGATCCTACATGTAATTTAAAATACCATGTGGAGGATGGATTCTCAAAAGTGTAGGGGAACAACTTGAAAACTATGTCTTCATGTTGGATATTCATAAGCCTGATCGCTGGTATAAATTTCTTGATATGATCTTCAAGCAATCCATAGGTTTCAGGATCTAACTAAGAAAGAAACTTCCCTGGATATCGAGGAAGGTTATGAACTGGTCCCGGGAGGGCCAAAGTGTCTCTGGCCAACCAGGGTTGATTGTCCAGAGGTGGGTTCCCCCTTTCATCATTATGGTCATTGTTTCCTTCCATATCTCTAGACTCTGAGTTAAACTCCTCCTCTTCCGAAAAATCATCTGGTTTAGAGATGTTGCCGACTGATATTTCAGGTATCGAATCAAGAGGATCTTGGATTTAGGTGATTATGAAATATATTAAGTCTTCTACCGAGTGCACAAAAACCTTGTCCAGAGTACTAAACACTGGTTTGCTTTGTTTTTTTCTTCGAGGGAGTGTGGGAGCTAAGGACAACGCACCAATCTGTCAAGCGTAGGATCTTTTGATTCTTCTGAATTGATTTACCTCCTTGTGAGGAAGAGCGTAAGGTATTTTAGGGTGAAAAGGTGCTTCCTCGGGCTGGGGTGAGGTACTTGTTTCAGGAGTACTCAGCGTGTGTGAGTTGTCTTGGGAATGACTAGCCATGCATGTGGGATGTTTTGAATCTATAGGCTGTTTGAAATACTATATAAAATATCTATTCAGCCATTCATTCTCAACCCTCCTTCTAAAGCAGATTATGTTGATGGGTCTTAAATCCCTTGATTCAACATTAGGAACCAAATGTGCCACCAAGGCCCAATTAGACTTTGCAGCGTTTAATATTGGAATGGTTCTCCAGATCTTGCAATTCGTCCAAATTATCGATGGGCTTTATGTTTTCTTGTGAAGGCTCTACCTTTAGTTTGGACTATTCTCTTTTGTATTTTGTCTTGGGTGGGACCGATATGAGATGTAAGCCGGTATAAACAAACTTAGTAACAAACATGATTAAGTTTTAAGCTACTGGGGAAGAGGCTAAGCTTGGGATAACCTATTACTCAAGCATGGAGACAACAATTTTATACCACGGGCCTAGTACTAATACATTAACCATGTGAGCATCCAATTACTATCTGCGATACTAATTACCAGAAAGAAAACACATATGCAATAAGATAACGGAAAGAAAAATAATTCATCTACCATAATCATTCATCACATAATAACGCAACGATTCACCTTCATCATTAAAGAAAAGAACAACAAAACATTGCACCAGATAACTTGACAATAGAATTAATTTGTCTTACTCATTACAACATCATTCATGAAACAAGATAGGAAATAGTTCTTCTCCACGTCCAATCACACATGCAGTTGATGAAAATAAATTGTCTCTAGTCTAGAAGGACTTCTCTATTAATGGTAGCTCGGAAATAATTATTAACAAAACCAAAACATAATCGTTTCTTGCAACAACCATCAACCTCTAACTAATCCGCCGACGTTCTTATTTATAACATAAAATTCAACTGAAAATAAAGGCTAAGTGTAGTTTTAAGAAAACAAAATTCTCCACATGGCATCCTCTTCTAACAATTTATTTAATAGTCAACTCGCAATTTATTTAATAGTCAACTCGAGATATCACTTGAAAGGGTGAATTTCCTCATACTCCAACCAACTGATAAACAAATCCTCATAAGTTTGGGCCCATGGAAATATGTGTTGCTCCATCGGAGCCACGTGAATTCCTCTGATTTCCACTGCATGTGCTCGGTACTTCACTAGACTAGTGTTTAACTATTGTAGCACAACCCGAGCTCTAATCGGATGTTCCATAAATATTTGCACTTGTCCTGGCATTGTGTCAGCCACCTTCACTAGATCTTCGGCCCACAATAAATCTTTCTTGGTATGCAATTCGACTATGTTGCACAAGTCGATGAAGCTATTGGGGGTATCGAACTTGGGGAGTCCGATATCCTTCATCTCTTTGTTGATTTTTCGGACTTGGTTTCTCCTGGATTCCTCGGTGAAGTCACGAAGCCATTGTTTCTTAGTAGTCAGAGATATCTTTCCTACACTCAGGATTAAAATTGTTTTTTAGAAATTGCTTACAGAACAATCCATGGCAAAATGTATAAAAAACGTAAGCAGGAAGAAAATAGACTGATGCATACATGTAAAGCTCACTAAGCATGGTTGTTTGATACTTACATGATCTCTGCAACCTTTCGGATTACCTGTACTATCTTTGTTGGCGCCACCATTTTCTTCAGTTGGTGTGGGTTACATCTGCGCACTATAGCATGGTAGATCGAGTACGGAAAACATGAGAGTCAAAGTCATGCTAGTGGCCGGTTGGCCCTTGGGGTAGCGAAAGGATGTCAGAGCCAAACATGTGCCAAAAGTACAAGTAAGTTCCTAGAATATCAGATATTGTTATAAGTGAAGTCGTTAAATGCTTCCGATCAAGGCAGATTTCTCTCACGGGAGTCGCATCAACAAATACATCGACCATCATTGGCTCATTATGGAGGCTAGGGGAAATGAAAGTAATCGAGATGATTGTACCACACATCCTCCATAATTCCTATCGATTGCATGTCACATGCCCTGGGTCATACCCATTGCGCAGATGTGGCATAGTAATTCTTTGAAATGTCCTGTCGCAAGAGATTCAGTGTCCCCTAGCACGTTTCGTCTTGGTGCCCCATTCCGTTATAAATTATAGATGTTCTATAACAATTCTATTCATTTCACTGAGCTTATGCACTTGTGGAGATTCGTATTGTGAGCCCAATTTGATCAATCTCTATGCTTTGGTATTTTGTCCAGTCACGGACGTCCAAGAAAATACGTTGTCGTGCCATGGGATCTCCTCAAAATGTGAGGCGGGGTTTGAAGGGAAATCAAAGAGGCATGCCTGGAACTCATTCTTATCAGCAATGGGTATTCCCAAGGTTCCAAACAAAATTTTTGACCTTCGCGCGGAAGCTATAGTGTCACTCCATGCGGATATTGAAGTGGAAGAAACTACGTCGGAAGGACGCAGGTTGGAAAACATGCCCCTCCCCCACAGTAGATACCGCAAAGGAGAGGGAGGCCTCGAAAAAAAAAAGAAGTTGGGGAACACCAAAACCTGGTCGAATCGTGTGGACGATCAACTATCGAAGAGTCCTTAATGCGCACTATTCGTCTCAAATTGGTCGAAAAAGTAAGTCGGGGAAGCGGGAGCAGAAAATGAAGGATGGAAACCTGGGGTTCTTACATTCGACATCCTAACCAGCAGCTAGAATAGGCACAAATTTCCATAGCTGAACTTTACCAGGAGAATAGAGAGTTACGGCAGAAGTTGGTGGAAAAGAACCCCGAGGAGTCAGCACTGCAAGGTCGTGAAGGTAATCCAACCTGGCTTAAAATACAACTTAGGGAAGAACAAGATATGATCATGCAGATATTGGAAGATCAAAGGTTATCATAAGAACAGAACATGAAAACACCCCAGAGAGCGCAGAATAGCCGGGGAGAAAATCCACGCACAGAAAAGACATGAATGACGGACACTGTTTTGTTTTCTCAGATGTGACGCATAATTTTTTGATAAATTTCTGTGTTTGTTGTGAAAATTTTCACGTCCTCAATGTGATGAGGTCAGTTGGCCAAAAGGTGTTGGTAGTGTTTATTGTATGTAACCTGAAACCGACGAGAATCTTAATATATAAAACTTTGAAAATTTGCCGAATGGATTCAAGCCATAGAAATTGAATGCATCGTTTCCCTCTTTGTATCTAAAACTGTGTTCTTGTCTTAGATTCTTGTAAATTAGCATTGATTTTATTATTAGCATAGCTCTAAGTTTCTTTTTATTTTGGTTGATATTTTCCTAACAAAAACTCCTAATGTCGATTGACGCTGACATGGTGCAACTGACTTAGGACTCATTAAATAAAACCTGGAAATCAGTTCTTGGATAATGGTGGGACTCACGACTTTGTTTAAGTCGAACACACTAAAATGAGCTTAACATTGCTACTTTTGATGGCGAGTGAGTATCGGGGATCAACCTTCGGGAATAAAACTAGCGCGCAGTTTGTTTGTGGGTTATCGTTCTATGAATCTCCCGATACCGAAAACGTTTTGGAAGTCAGCGATCGGCGATTATTATTTCATTTCCGTTCAACACTTAATATTTTAACCTTTCGTTGATGCCGAGAGAATCAGTCATCGGAGATATCCTTGGTGAAGTTCGTTAGTGAAAGAAAATGTCTGTTCACCGATGCCAATGAGGATCGATGATCAATGACTGCGGTGTCCCCGAGTTATTTTCTTTCTCCTGTAATTCTTTCCGATGCCAAGTCCGCAAACGCGTTGGGAAAAGTTTTGGCTGACTATTCTTTAGTTCTTTAAGTTATAGATTTATCGCATGTTTAAGAAATATTTTAAAGACTTAATGAGAATAAAAAATGATAAGCAAATGACACATTTTTCATATTAGACAATGCCAAAAGATCAAGTGGTACCCAAAAAAGTGAAATTTGACATAGACTTTTTAGGGTGTGTTGAGTGCTCAACATAACATTAAAGGAATACCTCCATAATAGGTCGAAGTATTGGAGCTAGTTTTGAAGGCATATAGAAGGGAACAGAGAGAAATGATTGCTAAAAGAGAAGCCTAGCTAAGAAGGATTGTTGATGCAACAAAAGCTCAGTTCTAGAGAGCTCAGAAAGAGAAGGAGAAGGCTACAGAAGCCTTGAAAAAGGAGAAAGATGAAGTCCTAGTACAATTATGAGCAGTTCAGGATAGTGTAGCTTCCTATGAAAGCGAGAAAGAAAAGATTTAGGCAAAGCTTCAGTAGGAAAATAAAGCTGGCGAAGCCCAACTACAGAAGGAAAAAGAGCAGTTGCTCACAGAGCAGGTCATGGTAAAAGAAGCAGTAAGCAAAGTGTGTCACTCTGTTTCATGCTTGTTACAAGAGGAGCAAGAGCCTCTTGAAGCTCAAATAGTGAAGATCACAGAGACCCTCCAACAGTTTCAGGATAGGATGGCTGAACTGGAGGCCTGAAAAATGCCGAGAACCCCATAGGAGGTGCGTGACCATAGGAAGGAGTCTACCAAAAACACAATAGCAAGTATAAAATCCCTCGCTTCGGCATGTAAACAATTGAGTGATAGAAGCGCCCAGATGTATGAACACCTCATCAAGGATCCAAAGTTAAAGAAGCTATAGGATCAGTTATAGGAGGCACAACAACAAGAATTTTCATTGCAGGCACAGATGAAGTTGTTCACAATAGTGGAAATGATGAAGAGATCCCAGGAGCAATGCATAATATATCAGCACATCACTTCCCTCGAGGGTAAGGTGATGGAAGTAGCACAGAAGTTACAACCTGTTCAGAACAAAGATTACAAGGTGTTCAAGGAGATCAATGGTGAGGGTTCACACTTATATCAAGTAATTGCAGCAGTAGAACAATGCCTGGAAGGGCGTGTTATAGAGAAGACAGTCCAGGAGCTCGCTGAGCAGGAGGTTGAGGTGAGGTAGCAAGTCGAGGCAACTCAAGTTAAGCTAAAGGATTTTGAAGCATCAATGTCCGGACCTGAGTGACTCGAGACGTGTCACAGGTGAGCGTTGGGGGCATGTTGGCCCTCAACCAAATTTTGGGGAAACTTTGGTTAGTTTTGGAGGTTTTGGGCCACTTTTGGACTTCGACACATTGGTCAAAGTAGGAGTGCCCAGACAGAGCTGAGATCACGGATCTCACCTATTTTTAGGGTTATGTGGACCCAGTAAGGGGTCCTATGGGTTTTGTAATGGGCTTATGGTATGTCGGCCCATGGGTTTTACCCATGTTTAGGCCTTATTGTAAGATTTTGTAAAGTATAAATAAAGAGGAATGTATTGTAGAAGCAATAGTTCTGTGTGCGAAGGAATGTATGTGGTCGAGACTTTGTGCTCGACTGTGATTTTGTAGAATGTGCTTAGTGATTGTGATTCTCAGTGTGGAGAAGGTGATAAGTGCCATGATAAGAGATTTTGGCTCTGTGCATTTGACCTATTTTTGGAAGGTAAAGAAGGAGGATCTAGAGCTTAGTGCACAGATCTCCTGTCGTGTGCGAAGTTAGAATTTGTGGCTTAGTGCACAGGAATGACTCTATGTAATATTTTGGCGAATAATAAAGAGGTGAAGCGTTTTGTGGACATAGTCCCACCCTGGGGTGAACCACGTGTATCTCGTGTCTCATCATTTTCTTTGTGCAATGCCATTTTTGTTATGCATTTGCTTATTTCTTTGATTATTATGTGTAATGGATATATATTTTGTTGCTTAAGTACTTTACTTATGTTAAAGGGTAAATGAATGCTAGACTTAACTCACAGTGCTAAGTGCTAAGTGCTCAGGGTGCATAATCACTTGTTGTTGTTGCGCTTATCTGTCTTTGATTATGCTTTGTGGTGTTAATGAGATTAATAAACTAATGCATGTTCACTTCCTAAGAATTAACATAATATTCTATGAAGCGCCCTTATCATAGAATCGTGTCCCATCCTGGTTACAGACACCTGCATCTCATAACACCCTCTGCTTCTACCTCGAGTGAGACTTCACTTGCTTCACAGGTGTTTCCTAAAGGGCCAATAGTCGAGGTTTTGTTGGTGCATTGTTAAGTGTTGAATCGTGGGTCTTCCCCTATGCCAACACCAACTATAAGTTGACTAAAAATGATGTATGCCTAATCGTCAATGATTGGGAAGATGGGTGGAAAACCCCAATAGAAAAAATGGGGCACCCAGAAGACGAAGAAGAGTAGGATAATAGTGATGGATAACTCGATGCAGAGTGGGGGAACAACCAAAACAATGGCACAAGAGATACTCCTTACCCATCAACAATAGAAGCACAATAGACAGTCCCCACAAGAGAAAAATAAAAGGATGAGAGGAAGGAACCAACAATATGGGCACGCAAGACGACTAAAGCGCACAGGGAAACCCCAGTTTATAATTTGACCAATGAAGACATGGAGTGAATTGGCTACCAAGTATAGAACACCGCAGAGGAAGTCATTGAGGAAGTAATCAAAAAACAAGAAAATAAACAATAGAGGGTACAGGATCAATTGGAAGCACTCCAACATCTCTTGGATGCAACCATCATAACAAAAGAGCACAAGATTAAGGGAGGATCGTCCATAATTCCAGTGAAGGATGCATAAAGTGCACATATAGTCTTAACCTAGTTAGTAGTTGGACATAGAATAATACAAATAGAGATAGACACACTTAAATTTCCAATGACCAATTTACAAGAACAAGTGAATGAGCTAGGACATCTTAATCTAGTGATATCGAGGATGCCAATAGAAATATTACAAGGTTTTCAAATAGGCTTGTTGAAATAGATTAAGAGACGAGGAGATGAAGCACACGAGGAGATGAGGAAAATAATGGAAAAAAGGGCTCAGCTATAGAAACAACATGACACTACGCTCCAACAAAAGAGGGAAGTTGAAGGTCTAATGGAAGAAGTAATGAAATATAAGAACAAGGCCAAGTAAAGGGCAAAGAAATCCCGAAATTATGGCGCATAAAACACAAGTGGTCGTCCAAAAGTTATACAAGGAAATTATGGAATTCTCGATAGTAGTAGAAGCTCCTATGGAAGAAAAAGTATTGAATATCGACGAAGTCATCAAAGGATTCTAATTGTAAATCGAAGACCTACAATTGCAAAGTATGCCAGGCACACCACTAGAAGTAAGAGTTGGCAGGGAGAGAATGATGATGACAACAGTCACCAACATGAAGAAGGTGGAAGAAGAGTCTGCCAAACTCTATGAGGAGAGCACTTAGATCTGAACATACTTAGTGGAAGATCCAAATATGAAGGTTTTGGAGGCCAAATTAAGAGAAGCACATGGAAAGACACAGCAAGCTTCAAAGAAAGTAACTACACTTCCACTAGTTGAAGGTATGAAAACCATTTTGGCATAGAGACAGTCATACATGGAAGTGGAGAAGATGAGGGATCAACAAAAGATCCTTGAGGGTGATAGGTGAATTGGCCACTGCAGAGGGAAAGGTAAAACAAACAACTCAGTAAGAAGAAGAAAAACTTATAGCTTTGACTGCACAAGGGGCCGAAGAGATCATAGAAATAGAGGAATCCATACTCAAAGAAGTGGAGGTAGCTAAAGAATCTTCCCAAAAGTTCTGTAGTGACCGAGATTTCAATAAAACTACCATGAATTAAAACAGAGCGGAAATTTTGAACTTTACTAAAAATTCGCTTACTCTAGCATATTCATTCCCAGATTTTGATAAATAAA
>JZKD02S1921814.1:1965463-1989967 GCA_000966675.3 Picea glauca | reverse complement strand
TTAATTAGTGTTAATAACATATGTGGTGCAATAACCTGGAATTACGTACCTTAAATTACTCCAAGTAGTATATTAGGGTGGTTGTTCGTTTAGATAATGTTGAACTTGGGTGTTCATTTTCAGAGTCCTTGTCATGCGCCTTTCGTAAGGGGCGTGATTGTACTTCTTATCTATGTCGTACTTGATTGCTTTCAGTTAGACGCATAGTCTACTTATGTCGGGCGGGGTATAGACCCCTCCTTGTAGCCTTAGATTATATGTCGGTGTGTGTGTTTTTCTGTCATAAGAATCCAGTGTCGTATCAAGAGTCTCAGGCCCTTTAAAGGCAGGGTTTCCACTCTTGCGACACACCTGACAGAGATTACTAGTTTCTGCCTGAGCAGTCGGCCAGGAGCCTGTCTAATCTTCCTTTGAGAAGACATAAGACTAAAAGTCCTGCTTTTCTATGCGGAAATAGTAAACTCTACTGATGGATTCTTCCTTCTATGACCGTATTATACTTAACACCTGGTGTCTTTTACTGCTTACAACTGATAATTGTACACCTTATGTCTAGGGGCATTATTACTTGTTGTCACTATGAATTGTCGGGGTTGTCTGGTTGTGTTCGTCTTGCTTGCGTCTTGTTCTAGGTCGGGTTACTAATTTCTGCCTGAGCAGTCGGCCAGGAGCCTGTTTAATCTTCTTTTGAGAAGACATAAGACTAAACGCCCTGCTTTCCTGTGCAGAAATAGTAACCCTAACACCTGGGAGTCTTCCTCTATGTTCTTACTGTGCACCCCCAGTATGTCTTAATGTTGTGTTGTGCGCCTTATGCCTGTGATCATATATTGTTGCAGTTACTCATTGTGTGCCTTGATTTTTTCCTTGTCATGGTTGTGTCTTGTTGGTTGTCCAGTGGCATCATACAGTTAGGTGTGTTGTTACTTCTACACGCATGCACACCCTTTAAAAAAAAATTGCACCTGTTACTAGAATGGTTGTCGTAACGAGGAGGACGTTACAATCCTAATCGTCATGGTACCTATCACTTATCATCATTTTTCTTTATGGTCCCACCCACCCTTCTTGACACCCTTATTCACCACCTATCTCATTTGATTCCTCTCTTTTTCTTCTCTATTGTGATACCCCTCAACTATAATTTATTTTTTAGTATGGACTGGCCTCCCTTTTTTTCCTCTGCCAAAATGACCAACACCTGTGATCAAGAACTCAATACCTTGATTTCTGAAAGCATCCATAACAAGGAGGATATCAAGGCTATCAATTCCAACATTAGTAATCTCAATTCCTCCGTTCAAATCTTCCAAGACCATTGTTCCACCATCAAAGACATCGAATACACACTCGACAAATTTATGAGTTTCTCCCTGAACCCTACCTCTTCCTAATAACCCTCCTATCATGAAGACACTAACTCTTACCATTTCCAAGGTCCTCATTCCAATCACATTCCTCTAGACCTAGGCCTTCCTGATGAAGGAGCATCGCTCACTCATCAAGCGAGCCAGCGCATGGACCAGAAAGGACAGTTGGACAACGCCAGCACACATTTTGAAATACTCGAAAATTTTCGCGTCGCTCTTTAATGAAGTCATTCATAAAGAAGCGCACTTGTATTGTAAAAGGGACCTTGAGCCTTTAAGCTCTCGTCCTTAGGTAGTTGAGGCATTTAATAGATTTAATGTTGGTAGATAGGAAATTTATTGTAGATTTGATAGCTTTAGAATTCGAGAGGGAAACGGGATATAGACACCCTCCTTTGTACATTGTAACATATGAGAAACATGATCAAGAAGAAAGCAGAGCAGAGAAATTGTGAGCAAAACCACCATGTACAGATATTGAATTAATAGAAAAGCTTTGATTCAATTCCATGATTGTGTTATTCTCTCTGTATTCTTGATGTTATGATCATGAGTGTTTTCTTCCTATTATGCACTTGCTTTTATATGTTGTGTATGTGATTTCATGGTTGATTTGAAGTCTGAGAGAATGAGTGAATAAGTTTCAATTGTTTCTCTAAGTGAGCTAGAGAATTCCTGCAAGGAGTGCAGTTGAATCTGTCCGCAAAGAGTGCGTGACTGTAGGGTTCAATTAGAGCAAGCTGTTGTTTCTATTCATCTCAGAAGTGCAGATTTGACACCAGAGCCGTGCAAGGCGTGCGCAGGTTGGACGAAGACTCAGAGTTGCGATTCTGAGCAAAGAGTTGAAGGATTTCTGCTGCAGGAGTGCGCAGGATCGAAGAGTTCCAATACTTAGTCGTATTTCAAGTTTTGCCGCAAGGAGGGTGTGCAAAAATTCCTCATAAAGACTTGTAAAGCGAGTATAAGCTCAAGAGTGATAGAAAATTTGTGATCTCACCAAGCGGGAACGTATAAGGTTCGTGCCAAAGAGAGTTTCAAGTGGGAGCTGCAAGCACAGGCTTGGAGAACAAGTCTCGGCAGGAATACTTTGTCGCTTCAAAGAAGCATCAAGGAGGAGGAGTCGACGGATAGGATTCACCAGACAGATTAGAGAAATCCCGCCAGCCATCAGATTTTGGATAAGTTGCGCAGGGTTTAAGCGTGGGCACACAGGGAGGAGAGTTATTGGGACTCGACTCATCGGGATATTGGAGTTTCCGTGGTCGTGGAACTCTTATATGATGAAATCGCGATTAGCGATTTCTCGAGAAGATCAGGACCGTTGATCTCAGTGGAGATACATGGTGCAAGATCCCAAAGGATCGAGGTTCGACACTTCGGAACTTTTGGTGTCGAAGGGATCGTGGAGGATTCGCGAAGTCCTGAATTGCGACGGGTCCCACGGTGATAGTGGGTGGTATTGATAGGTGGCATCGCATATCGGGGTTCGAGACTTAGGAGGTCCTGTGAAACAGTGCCACGGAAACCGCGAATTCCCAATCCGCGATTTCCCGATCGCTACAGGTGTGTGGGGTCCAAGCATCATCAACGAAGGTAGGTGTCATCGGAGAATCAACATATCGGGTTTCAGAGATTTGAGTTTTGATTTGTTGGCATCGCGAGTAGCGATTCGCTGATATAGAAAATACTGATAGGAAGGGGAGGAAAGTCAGTGATTGACCCACATCGAGGTTTGGAGAATCGCAAGGTAAAGGGTTGTGACTACAGAATTCGCGAGATAGTGAATTCCGATTTCCCGATTAGGAAAGGGAGATCAGTAAGGAGTAAGTTGTGGGTAGAGAATTCCCGAGAGGGAATTAGAGGAGCATTCATGCTCTTCGGGCCAAAGTTAGAGAAGGTCCTGGTTATCGTGATCGTTCTCCGGGTGGGGGGGAGTGGAGAAGGTTTGCATCACTTCCCATAATTGAGGTGAACAAATTTGATGGCTTGAATCCCACAGGCTGGGTCACTGAAATGGAACATTATTTCTCTTTGCATGGTATTACTCATGAGTTGTCCAAACGTAGTTATAGTGTCCTCCATATGGATATGGAATGCTTGAAATGGTGGAAATGGCATAGAAAGGAACACCAAGGCTATGTTGCTTAGACACAATTTGTTGTAGATATTTATGAATGATTTGACTTTGACACCCACTATTTAGGTTGTTTGACCAAATTGAAATAGTCTGGATAGTGGAAAACTTTATTGTCACCTTTGAGCACTTGTATTTCAAAAAATATGACATGTTAGATGCCTTCTTCCGGGAATTCTTTATCAATGTCCTAATAGATGAAATTTTTTCTCACATCCTAATGGCACACCCCCATACTTGGTTGGAAGATACTAACCGAGCCAAGGAAGCACAACAAATTGTCTCATCCTAGGCCATAAAACCCTCCTTTATTCATTTCCCTAAACCCACCAATATCCCTCCTCCTACAACTCCCCTCAAGATCCAAAAATTAACCTTCGGTCGAAATGGATGAACCCCAACTCAAGGGCCTTTTGCTATCTTTTTGATGATAAATATTTTCCAGGGAACAAGTGTAAGGAACATAATATTTTTTATTTCCATGTTTGAGGATGTTTCTAAAGAGGAGGTAGATGTTTCCTGTGACATCCCCAAAAATAAAGTATTTTTGAAATTTATATTTGTTAGAAATTTATTCCATTTTTAATAAATTCGAATTTGGAATTTTTTTTCCATTTAGTGCAATTCTGAATTTTGAATTTGACAATTGTAATTAATTATTATGACTATTGGGAAGAGACCTGATTTGACCCAACTAACAAATTGACTATGACACTTGTATGAAAACAAAATATTTTATATTGATTTCAGGAGGACAAATGGAACAACCATGTTAAATCTAACTGACCATGACTCCATGAGTGGGGAACATGTTAGAACTACCTCTAGGTTGATTGTTACAAGTGGAAAATCAATGATTTGGCCATTGGCAGCCCCTGAAAATCAGGGATTTAGAAAGCTGCGAAAATTCCCAAGGGAGGGAAAAAGGACCTAGGCAAATTGATAAATAGCATATGTGAGGAGGCAGGATGCTACCAAGTATGTTGGGAAAAAGACTGTTGATTTTTACTTGTTGTTATGAACACTACTGAGTGAGTGTGAGGTAAGAAGAATCTACTGGAATTGAAGGACATTGCTGAGGAGGAGTTTTCAAGTTCGCTCTCATGGATTTATGGTCAGGATAGGGGGTGAATTGGGCAAGTGAGTTTGGCTGCCCTGTTCTACGGTTGGGAGGAACATGGTTTTTCCCTTTATCGTTCCCCGAATTGGTTCAGATATGTTAAATTCCTCCTTATTTGCTTGAATTATTTTGGGTATCTATTATTATGCATCTGTTGGTATTAAGCTGAAATAATTTTCATGGATGATATATGTTCCTTTGAATGAGGTTACAGTCAAAAGTTAAAATTCTAGGGCATAATTACCTATGTAAAACATGAACTAGAAAGATCAAATCTATCTACAGGAGTACGTTCATTTCTATAACTGAAATGTTAGGAAGATTTATCCATAAATATTTGAAGTTGAGTAAGTGTGTATATAAGTTACATATCAACTTATATATATGATTACTATTTAGTATCTACTGTAGGAACAATTGTATCTATATGGTCCCATAGGTCATATGTTGGACAATCAACTATTCTATTAAAGGAATAGACTTATATTACTACTATATTTGTGACCCATTGTCATAACAAGTTTCACATACAAGTGTGTAGGCTAGAAACAACACATATTATCTGTAGCAGTAATAGAATTGAATCTGGACAGTGAGCTATATTACAAAAAAACTAATGTGTTTTAGTCAGGCCCAGGATAGAGCTATTATGCCCGAAGCATTAAATTCATCATGCAATTTTTTGAAACTTCAAGTCCTGGAAAACCTTCTACCTGTCATAAGATCATCATGAGCCATACGATTCTAAGGGGTTCATTTCTATAGTGGATTTTCAAACCTGTGTAAACATTTGTAGGAAACTTGAAGAATTTCAGAAGTTTTATATCCATTTTAACTGTACAGATTTAAAGGCCTTATTAATTTAACAATAAGGGGTTTAAGAAGTATCAAACAAAAACTTATGACTGCAGCTATGAATTTATATGTGTAAATGTTCACTCAGAAATCATTATAATAGATGGCATAGAATTAGTTCCAGAGTTTGGAGTACACTTGGATTGAACACAATAGAAAGATAGGACTAAACTATTACAGATCCAGGTTAAACATTACAAGAGAAAACACAGGTGATTTAATTACCAACATGCTTATAGGTATGCCGAGGATCTACGATGCCAAAAACGAATTGAAGTAAGGCTATAAAACACCATCCACAATCCTTTTCATTTCAGAAATGTTGAGAAAACAGTTCTAGCATAGGAAAGATTTTAGTCATAATTTACCTTCGAATAATACTTAATACAAGTCACAGTAAGAAATCAGTTTAATCCTTGGGTAATTATACAAATTTAAAGTCGACTCTTAGAACTCGAAAGTGAGAAGGAGAAACGAAGCTAACACAAAGCGAACCAATTACAGATATGGCTCCTTAATTGAATGCTTCTACCATTAACTGTCTAGGCCTTCTTGGCAGGGGAAAAATGGAACCTATGTACCTATTAAGGGGGGTGAAATCTTTGAGCGTGTGTCCTCGTGTGGTCGAAACCCCTGCACAGATTTGAGAGAAAATACCTTAAATTTTGTTCAACAGAAATGTAAATAAAATAAAAAAGGAATCAAGCAATATTAGGAAAGAGACTTCACCAAAGTAATTCTTAAATTAAGTAGAGGGAAATGATTATCCTTCACCATCGCCGGGAGCCATGTATTTCTCCAGACCCAGGAGGGGAAGAGGAGTCCTAGAATCCTTGATGGGTACCCTCGCAAAACCAAAGGGGCCCATCATTAGTGTTAAGAATCAATGAATAACCAAAACAAGAATAGAATCCAAGAACCAATACACGAATGCTGGAACATGACCATTCTGCATAAAAGCATAAACTCAAGAACCATCTTACAAAATAGATAAAGAAACAATATAACTATCTAACACTCTACAATTAAGTTTTAAGGAAATGCAGGGGGTCGACATGGTGCCCAAAAACCCAAACGCGCATGCCTGGTAAGACACTCAGAAAGAGCAAGCAGGAACGCAGAACACAACTGAACATCTTTAACTTCAATTAGAGTATAATCCCTACTTAAGGGTTTGGCCATCTACTATTCTTTCTGGGAGACTCTCAAATAAGGAAAAAATCATAGTCTTATGTTTTATCGAAGAGTATTTTGTATGGACCCCTGTTTTTCCAAAATCCATATAGAAAACAACTTGCCAGAGAGGTTCCAGTATCAAAATAAATAGGCTCACATACAGGCATGTAAAAGACCCTAACCCATTTAAACATACAATTTTCTTTTCAACAAGCTTAACCGATAATAGTAATAAAATAATGGCGAGTCCAGGAGGAGGGAAAGAAGGGACTATGAGAAATAAATAAGATAATACCAAAATAGTAAGCCGAAATGACTAAAACGTATGGTAATTTTTTTTTTATTATGGATACATACCGAAACAGGAGAAATATGGGGAATGCTCCAAGCCACCATGCCCATACACTGTAGAGTCAAGAACAAAGGAAAAAACACAGGATTCAACTTAGAGTAGATTGGCACAAGGATGAAAATGAATGTGGTGGGTATAACGAGGAAATGCACCATGTGACAGTAGTGAAGTGGAGCATTCGTGTTGGAGGAGGGTACAGGGTGACTCTTGTTTTCCCATCTCCATTAATGGCTGGACACAAAATTAAATTTGACTGTCAATACATCTAGTCATAGTTAATAAGTTAAGCGGACAAGTAAGGATCTCCTCAGAACCCTTTTATCACTAATTCAGTTAGCGTCGGTGGTTGGAGATAGTTAAGCCCGAGAAGGATGAATCATCTGCCACCTTGGGGGCTCACTTCCAACCAAATATATCATTTGGTTACGAATTCAGTCAATAGGATAATTCCAAGGAATTCCTCGAAGTCCGTGGTCACCTTTATCCAAAGCAGAACCAATAACTCTAACGTTAAATAAAATATTTCGACCCCTTTCCTTGTGTCTCTAAAGTTCTCGAGGCTTGAAGTTTAGGCTTGTACTCATGTATGAGGGTGGAATTTTAATAAGAGGCTAGAAACCTAACACTAGGCCTATGCCCACTTTCCACTTTACTACAAATTTTTAATATTCGACCACTTACGAAGACGAGTATAACTTAATTGAGTATGGTAACCACTAGTTTTGAATCTGTAATGTTAGGAAAAGAAATTAAACACACAGGGTATTGCGATTTTGAATATTAACGATTAATCCCCTTTTTATAAATCTATTATACACACTTAGAGCATATTTCTCCCTAAAAAAAAAAAAAAAAAAATTATGATGAAATTGAGGATTATTACATTTCCCCCATGGCTGAGCTACCACCACCAACTAATCTAAATCCACCCTCTAATCCATTAGAAGTTGAACCAATGATTTCACTAAATGCCCTCACTGGATTCTCTTCTCCCCAAACCCTTAAGTTAATTGATTACTTTAATAATAATACAGTCATTATCTTGGTTAACAGTGGAAACACCCATAATTTTATTCATCGTTGCATTGCCCAAGAAATCAATTCGTATATTTGTGTAGTCAATAATTTTCAAATCATGATTTCCAATGGTGGTTCCATGAAATGTGGGGTACATTGTGAAAATGTGCAGCTCCAAATTGGTGAGTATCACCTGAAATATCATATGTTTTCTATTGAAATGGGCGATTGTGACATTGTTCTCGGTGCATATTGGTTACGGACTCTCGACCCCATTCTCATGGATTTTAAGGAATTAACCAAGCAATTCCAACAAGAGGGAAAACAATACAAATTCCAAGGAATAACAATAGGTTCCCCTAATATAATTAGTTCCCATCAAATGTAAAATATCCTCAAAAAGGGTCATTCTGGCATTATTGCCCAACTCCACTCCATTCATGCCATTGAGACACCCTCTATGCATTTTTCCTTCCAATCTATAATCTCCCGACACCAAGCTATTTTCACCACTCCCCATGAACTTTCCCCTTCTTGTGGCATCCATGATCATTCCATTCCTCTCATACCTCACAACCTTCCTCCCAATATTCTCCCTTATCATCATCCATTTTCCTAGAAGAATGAAATTGAGAAAATTGTTCAAGAATTGATTGAAGCAGGTGTTATCCATCCTAGTACCAACCCCTATTCTTCTCTTCTGGTCATGGTACTCAAGAAAGAAGGAACTTGGCATGGATGTCCTAATTTTTGTGCCCTCAACAAACTCACCATCAAAGACAAATTTCCCATTCCTATCATCAATGACCTCTTAGATGAATTGAGTGGTGCTCAATACTTCACCAAAGATGATCCCCATTCTAGCTACCACCAAATCTATATGAAAAGGAAGACTTTCCCAATACTGAATTTATAACTCATGAGGGTCACTATTAGTTCTTGGTAATTCCATTTGTCTTGTGCAATGCTCCCTCCACTTTCCAGAGTCTCAGTTCGGTGAGGCATTTGGGCCAATCAATCTATGAAAAGGAAATGTTGACTATTTTGCATGTCGTGGATCTCTGGCATCCTTATCTATTGGGGCAATGCTTCCAAATTAAAATTTATCATCAAAGCCTCAAGTATTTTCTGGAACAACAAATTTCATCCCTGAAGCAAAAAACATTTGGTGACCAAGCTATTTGGATATGATGATGAGATCATTTACAAGAATGGAAAAGAAAATGTGGTGACTAACGCTCTTTCCAGGAAGTATGAAGAATAAGGTTCCTTCTTTTCCATCTCCTTCATTGTACCAGGTTGGCTCCAAGATGTTCACCAGGAATATCTACAAGAACCCAAACTTTCTCACCTAATCCAACAATTGCAATACCATTCTCTAGCTTCTCTAAGGTACTCTTGGCATAATGAACAGATTTTCTACAAAGGTTGTATGTATTTAAGAAAATAGTCACAACTAAAATCCACAATTCTTTTTAATCTTCATGCTCCACCCACACCTGGGAATTCAGGGTTTACCAAAACCTATGAATGGGTCAAACGTTCTTTTTTTTGGGATAGTATGAAATAGAACATTAGCACCATTGTGGCTGAATGTGATGTTTTTCAACACAACAAGGGAGAAACAATCAAATATCTAGGAACACTCCAAGTTCTTTTGGTTCCCCCTACTATTTGGAGGGATATTTGTATGAATTTCATTGTTGGCTTACCAAAATTGGGAAATAATTCAGTCATCATGGTGGTAGTTTATATTCTTTCCAAATATGACCATTTTTTTTCTCTTCAACACCCATTCAACGCATCCACAGTGGCTCAAATTTTCACGGATAATATCTTCAAACTTCATGGCATGCCTCATTCTATTGTCTCCGACCAAGATCCAAATTTCACCAACAATTTTTCGCAAGAATTGTTTAGGATCTAGGGCACTTAATTGCATCTCAACACCACCTATCATCCCCAGATTGATGGCCAAAATCAAGTTGTCAACAAGTGTTTGGAAGCATGTTTGCGGTGTTTTTCATCTAACAAAGAAAACCTGTGGGATCATTGGTTACTCCAAGTTGAATGGTGTTGCAACACATATTACCATACAACTACTTCCATGACTCTTTTTGAAGCAGTCTACGAAAAAAATCCATTTTTGTTTATCTCATACATGCCAGGTGTCTCAAAGGTTTAGGAGATTGAAAAAGATATCATAGTTCGAGACACCATTCTCTGTACCCTCAAAGAAAATTTGTTCATGGCTTAGAATCACATGAAGCAACAAGTAAATCAGGGTCATTCCAAACATCAGTTTGTTGAAGGGGTTGAGGTGTTTCTTCGTCTGCAACCTTATAAGAAAAATTCACTCAAATATGAACACTATGAGAAACTTGTTTCAAATTTGTATGGTCCTTATACAATTATCAAGTGAGTGGGGCCCATGGACTATTATTTATCTCTGCCAAGTCATTCTAAGCTCCATCTTATTTTTCATGTCTCATGCTTAAAGAAAGTGATTGGAGCTAAGTACCAAACTCAAACCAGTCTCCCTGAGTTGGATGAAGAAGGTTCCATTTGGTTGCACCATATGAAGTCTTAGACCAACGCGAGAATCATATCCATTAGTGTACCATCAAGGAAGTGTTAGTTCAATGGAAAGACACAACTCCAAAAGATGCCACCTAAGAGATAACCACCATTCTGCAACAATTTCCTCATCTCAAGCCTTGAGTACAAGGTTGTTCTTCAAGGGGGAGGGCATGTTAGGGACCTAACCTCCCTAACCCCTCACGTAGGTAGAATGATATAGTTTGAATGTAATACAAGTTGACATTAGTTAATAAGGCCTATTTAATAAATGTGAACAAATCAATGTAACAAGAATTAATAAAATCTTTTGCTTTTAGAAATATCTTCCTTTAGAATGTTCTTTAGAATATATAATTATTATAAATAAGCGTACGAGGCATGAGAAATTTTTGTATTGAGAATTTTTGTAATAAAGCATTGCTTTGTTGGAGGTTTCCCCCTCGAAGAGTCAAGAGAACATTTCTTTTTATCAATAAAGGTATCATTTTTGGTTATGTTTCTCTACAATTTTGTTGTTCCGCTGGTTTTTTTGTAGTGTTTATTTTTTCTATTTAATATAATAGATCAGGTACCTTAAAAAAACATGCAGTATCCATTGCCTCTACGTAGAATTATTTCCCTATCTCAACACCACTAAACATGCTCCTTTTCTTTTCCACCAATGTCCTATTCATTCTTTTTCCAGCTCCATTATATTAAGGTGTGTAAGGAATACTATTATACCATGTTATTCCATACTTCTCACACAATTCCTCAAATTCATTTATGCAGAACTCTCCACCATTATTTGTCGTCAACATGTTTATTTTCTTCTCTATATGATTCTATACAAGAGTCCTAAACTCTTTAAATTTATTAAATAATTCATATTTATTTAGGAATAAATAAATTCATGTGTTCCTTGAGAAATCATCTATGAATGAAACATAATGCATATATATTTTCCTAGTAATGGAACAAGAACAAGTCCAAACACATCACTATGTATCAACTCTAAGATTCCCTTTGCTTTTGTAGCACCAGATGAGAATCTTACTTGATTATGTTCATCATATATGCAATGTTCACAGAAATAGAAAACTAGTGTACAATTAGTCATGCCTTCAAACATAATTTTACCATGTAGTTCTCATAGACCCTTTCTCTCTAATATGTCCCAATATTCAGTGAAATAGCATTATATTTCCTACATAAACAATAGGGGTTATGTATTATTCATTTCCACCCTTAAAAACAATAAAATTGTTACACCTATCAGTGATAGTGCTTCCCAATAACTTGTACATAGTTCCATTCCGAACTCCCCTCAACAAGACCATTACTCCTCGAACTATTTTGGAGTTTTACTTTTCAAACAAATTATGTATAATTGCATCACTGATCTTACTTATGGGAATTAATTTTCAAGCAAAATCTCAATGAAAAACTCTGA
This sequence comes from Picea glauca, assembly GCA_000966675.3. NCBI lineage: Eukaryota > Viridiplantae > Streptophyta > Pinopsida > Pinales > Pinaceae > Picea > Picea glauca. The sequence continues at coordinate 1,977,931 of JZKD02S1921814.1, read as the reverse complement.
GTCTTCTAATCCTTCCATTCTTGAGCAACAACTTAAGTATTCCACATCATGTGATTATGATTGTCAATTCATCTCCTAAGAAAAAATCACCTCCATTATACTTTTCATATTAAAAAAGCCACTCCCTATGAGGAGTCACATGAAAAGAAGCACTTGATTCAATCAACCATACATTATGATCTGAATGTATGTTTGTAGAAGCCAAGTACTATACATCCTCCCCTTCCTCTAAGGAGATCTTCCCTTCTATGGAAGTAAAATCATTACATCCCTTTCCTTTATCAACATTTATGGATCTACAATCCTTCTATTAAAGGAATTTAGATTCTCTATCACAAAATATTTATCATTCATCGATAGGTGGTACAATGTTTTTTGATGGAAAATCTTGTAAATACCATGGAATTAGACTAATACAAAGTCCCTAACTATCCCATAACTCTTTGGTTGTAGATTCTCTTAAGACATTTAGTAACATTGAATCTAAAATACACAACCAGATTGTACTGTTTTCCTTCCTATCCAACTTCATCCATTTTTCCACCACCATACTCGTAGGTGCAGAACTAGGATCCACAATGACCCACTATTTTTTTCAACAAGAACATCCTCCATCTTGAGCTTCCATAGCTCAAATCTTTGACCATTAATTTTCTCAATCTCAATTCTAGAACTACTCCCCATTCTCTTTCAACACAAGAATCACCACCATAGAGATCCCTCTAAAACTAGGTTGATCATAGACCCAAGATAAACTTGCTCTATCAAAAAACAAGTCAAACCCTTAGCAACAAAGGTGTCCCCGTGAAGACAATCATCTTGCTCTAATACCGAATGTAATTTCTAAACCTTTGAAGTGAAACAATTCATATAGATTCTTAAGAAAAATAAAAATAAAAACAATGACACACACACACAATACATCAAGGTTTACCCTTGAAACCCATAATTGTGAAAACCAACAAACCTTAGAGTTGCACCTCTATCATTTTCATTATATTAACTTCACCTTTCCCAATACAATATATAGGTATTTTGTGGCATCCAAAACCCTGATCCATTAACATGAATTAGATTACAACCCTGATCCCTTAATTCGGATTAGATTACAATAGGTCGAAAAACTATTCGTCGAAAACCACAAAACAAGCCAAAAAGTGGACCAAAAAAAACAAACAAATTGGTCGGTGTCTCTCTCCCCTAAACCCTTGACGGGGGACCTAAACTAACCCCTTGGTGCATATGAAAAGCGCATAGAAATAACTATGCAAACACTATAACAGATTCCCAACATTATGAGTTAGGTTACTTCCAATTTTAAAATAGAAAACAAGCTTGGCAAAGAAGATAAAGGGAAATTTTGAATTTATCTTTATCTAAAATCAAAAAGTTAGGATTGATCTTTTTAAAAAATATTAATGTGTAATAGACTTTGATTTAATAGATTGATGATGGAATGGACATTTGTTAGCATTCATTTAATAGCTTAATGGTCGTGATGAATCTTGGTTATGATTTAACTGATAAAGCATAAATGAAGATTTATTTGCAAATAAAAACAAAAATTTATGGTAAGGAAAGTAAAATGCGTAATTTATTAGAACCAAAACTCTATGACTATGTAGCATTGTAATTCTAATGATAACATGAATCGTAATGCGTAATGCTCACGAGTGTAGTATCATTAATAATGTTTTATATCCTATCTTTTTCCCTACTAGTAGATTAAAAGCTTGTTAATGTCATTGCACTCTATCCATCATGGCATTAATGATTTTTTTATATAATGTCTTATTTTTCCTACTCATAGATTGAAATCTTGTTAATGACGATGAATTACTTTTTAGGATATTGAAAATTTTTCATATTATTTGAAAGAAGATGTACTCTACATTTTTTATTTAAAAATAAAGTTTATAATAAAAAATATGAAATTATATTAATGTGAATGATCATAAATCAATAACAATCAAACATATTATATAATGTCTTTCCAATAAAATAAAATGAAATAGAAATTGTTTACTAAATTTTCAATTTAAAAAAAATAAGTAATATATATTATTATTATATTGGATAGATACATATAAACTCCAAAGAAGAGAAAAAAAAAACTAAATGCAAATTTATTAATTAAAAAATTTATGTAAAAAAATATTTTTAAAAAGTCAATTTGAAATATTTAATATTAAAATATTTTAAATAAAATATATTAATAAATTGAAATCTGTATATGGAGAGAAAAACTATATGAGAAGGTCAAGATGCAAGGAAGGATAACCAAAAAAAACACACAAATGATGGAATGGATAGATGATAGACATGAAGTCAATTTCATCGCATGGATTCTCCACCACCTTGCTTTAATAATGTCAACTTCGGTGGAGCGTAGGACAAATAGTGGGGTACGCAGTACTCAAATTGGCTTTGAAAAATCTCATGAAAGTTATAAATTTATTATAGTAAATTGAGGAACTTCAGCTTTGGGGTTTGTTAATCTTTGAAAGAATGGACGTAAATCTTAAATGCTTATTATGCAGGAAGCATAAACAGCTGAATAAGGACCACTCAAATTGCCTTTATTCCCTCAAAATCATTACTGTTTTATTATAGTAAATGGAGGAACTTTATCTTTCGGTTTTGGTACTCTTTGAATGGATCTACATAAGTCTTAAATATGTTTCAAAAAAAAATTATTTTTTTTTATATATAGATGAGATGTATATATATATATATATATATATATATATATATATATATATATATATATATATATATATATATATATATATCAATTTTTTTCCATCATTATTTTTTTATTTTACATAATGAATTATAATTATTATGATGCAATTACTAAAGAGATGCTAATAAAATTTAAAAGAAAATATTCTTCCTTACCATTTTATTAGTCCCTGTCTTAGGCATAGATGAAGTATAGCCATGGATAATTCGTTGACCTCGTATTAGTTTGTACATTGACCACAAATAATTGCATAATATCTAATGTTGGAACTAGGAAACAAAAAACATTGATTTTTATATAATATCTATTCCCAATGTTTTGTATTTTAGCATATCCAAACTTTTTGATTGTATATGGTCTTTTTGAATCATATATGTTTTTATACATTGTTTGAAGGTGGATTAATGCTAACATTATTTCGAATGTTTGTCTTAGCATTTTAGCTAAATTTATCCCCATGTTTGATATGCTAGCGTATTCAAGGTTTGTCTATTTTTTATTATTATCAAGTACTTAAAGAGGCATGTCACACACATTCTTGTTTACACAGCACGAGACCCTTGAATAGTATTTTTTCTTAAATGTTTACATAGTGTGAGGCTCTTGGACTACTTTCTTAAATGTTTACACAATGCGAGGCTCTTGGACTCTTACAGCCTTAAATGTTTACCTAAAAGGCCTCATGGCCTTAAATGTTTACTTAAAATGTATATCACGAAAGAGACTCGACATGAAAAATAAAAATAAATTTTAATAATTAATTGAATAAAATTTAACAAAACATTATCATATATTAATAATGAATACGATATTTAATAGTAATAGTATATGATAGATATCATAAATTCAATTTATAGTTTATTTATTAATATTAATATAAAATAGTATATACAAGTATATATCAATTTTAACTCTAGAGTCAATAAGGAACAATTCCTAGGTACAAACCTTTATTATAATAAGTAAAATCGAAATTCTGAAATTCCAAATTTAAAAACATTAAAAATAATATTGAAGAAAATTTAAATAATTGTTTATACTATTCTTTAAGTAAAAAGTGTTATAGCATTATATAAATTACTATAAATCTTCTTACAATGTTATAATATTATATAAATTACTAAATCTCATGTTGTTGTCGGTGGTTGGGGTCGAACTCGTGATACATAAGCATGACTATAAATGTGAAGGTAGGACTATAAATGTGAACCCGCGACTCCCTAATTGTTGGATGAAAAATGTATAAGACGGAAGTGTTGGTTGGGTGAAAAATGTATATCGCGGAACAAGTTGACTCCGTAATTGTTGGGTGCAAAATGTATATGACAGAAGTGTAATGAAAAATAAAAAATAAAATCAATAATTAATTGAATAAAATTTAACAAAATATTATCACATATTAATAATGAATACGATATTTAATATTAATATTATATGGTAGATATCATAAATTTAAATTATAGTTTAGTTATTAATATTAATATAAAATAGTATATACAACTATATATATCCATTTTAACTGTAAAGTAGAGTCAAGAAGTATCAATTTCTAGATACAAACTTTTATTATCATAAACAAAATCAAAATTTCAAAATTCCAAATTTACATTTAAAAACATTAAAAATAATATTCAATAAAATTTAAATAATTGTTTATACTATTCTATAAGTAAAAAGAGTCATAGCATTATATAAATTACTATAAATATTGGTACAATATTATTATATTTTATAAATTACTAAATCTCATGTTGTCGTCGGACTCTTGATACATAAGCATGACTATTGATACATAAGCATGACTATAAATGTGAACCCCAACCTGCCACTTCGTAATTGTTGGGTGCAAAATATATATCACAGAACAAGCTCGACATTATCTCTAATGTTGGAACTAGGGAACAAAAGCATTGATTTTTATATAATAAAAAGTACTATATACTTCATCCAACCCGCCACTCCGTAATTGTTGGGTGAAAAATATATATCACAGAATAAGCTCGACATTATATCTAATGTTGGAACTAGGGAACAAAAGCATTGATTTTTATATAATAAAAAGTACCATATACGTCATGATCTGATTGGATAACACATTGGGCTATTCCCAATGTTTTATATTTTAGCATATCCAAACTTTTTGATCGTATATGGTCTTCTTGAATCATATATTTTTGTATGCATTGCTTGAAGGTGGATTAATGTTATCATTAGTTTGAATGGTTGTCCTAGCATTTTCTGCCAGCTAAATTTATCCCAATGTTTGATATGTTAGCGTATTCAAGGTTTGTCTATTTATTATTATTATTAAGTACTTAACGTAGGTAAAGAGGCATGCCACACATATTCTTTCTTAAATGTTTACACAACCCTAGGCCCTTGGACGTTTCTTAAATGTTTACACAACCCTAGGCCCTTGGACGGTTTTGACAGCTTTAAATGTTTACTTAACATGTATATCACAGCTCGACATGAAAATAAAAAATAAATTTGAATAATTAATTGAATAAAATTTAACAAAACATTATCACATATTAATAATGAATACCATAGTTAATATTAATCTTATAGAATAGATATCATTAATTTAATTTATAAATCTTGGTACAATGTTATAATATTCTATAAATTACTAAATCTAATGTTGCGGTAGGTCGGACTCGTGATACATAAGCACGACTATAAATGTGAACTCAATAGTCCAAAATTATTGGGTGCAAAATGTATATGGCGTAAGTGTTGGGTGCAAGATGTATATCATGGAAAAAGTTGGACATGAAAAATGAAAAATAAAAATAAATACTAATAATTAATTGAATAAAATTTAACAAAAAATTATCACATTTGGGTGCAAAATGTATATGACGGAAATGTTGGGTGCAAAATCTATATCAGGGAACGATGGACATGAAAAATGCAATATAAATTTGAATAATTAATTGAATAAAATTTAACAAAACATTACCACATATTAATAATGAATACGATATTTAATAATAATAATATAGCATAGATATCATAAATTTAATTTATAGTTTATTTATTAATATTAATATAAAATAATATATACAAGTATATATCCATTTTAACTCTAGAGTCAAGAATGATCAATTCCTAGGTAAAAACCTTTATTATCATAAGCAAAATCAAAATTCCAAATTTACATTTAAAAACATTAAAAATAATATTGAATAAAATTTAAATAATTGTTTATCCTATTTTTTAAGTAAAAAGTGTTATAGCATTATATAAATTATGATAAATCTTAATACAATGTTATAATACTATATAAATTACTAAATCTCATGTTGTTGTCGGGGATCACAGGATCACGGACTCATGATACATAAGCATGACTATAAATGTGAACCCACTACTCCCTAATTGTTGTGTGCAAAATGTAAAAGATAGAAGTGTTGGGTGCAAAATGTATAAGAATAACTATAAATGTGAACCCACGACTCCCTAATTGTTGGGTGCAAAATGTATAAGACGGAAGTGTTGAGTGCAAAATGTATATCACAGAACAAGATGAACCGTGATACATAAGCATGACTATAAATGTGAACCCACGACTCCCTAATTGTTGGGTGCAAAATGTATAAGACGGAAGTGTTGGGTGCAAAATGTATATCACCGAACAAGTTGAACCGTGATACATAAGCATGACTATAAATGTGAACCCACGACTCCCTAATTGTTGGGTGCAAAATGTATAAGACGGAAGTGTTGAGTGCAAAATGTATATTGCGGAACAAGATAAACCATGAAAAATGTGAACCCTCGCCACCCCGCGACTCTGTAATTGTTGGGTACAAAATGTATATGACGGAAGTGTTGGGTGCAAAATGTATATCACTGAACAATCTGTACATGAAAAATGAAAAGTAAAAATAAATTTCAATAATTAATTGAATAAAATTTAACAAAACATTATCACATATTAATAATGAATACGATATTTAATATTATATGATAAATAGCATAAATTCAATTTATAGTTTATTTATTAATATTAATATTAAATAGTATATACAAGTATATATATTCATTTTAAGTGTAGAGTGAAGAAGGATCAATTTCTTGGTACAGACCTTTATTATCATAAACAAAATTAAAATTTCAAACTTCCAAATTTACATTTTAAAACATTAAAAATAATATTCAATAAAATTTAAATAATTGTTTATACTATAAGTAAAAAGTGTTATAGAATTATATAAATTACTATAAATCTTGGTACAATGTTATAATATTTTATAAATTACTAAATCTCATGTTGCGGTTGTTCGGGGTCGGACTCTTGATACATAAGCATGACTATAAATATGAACCCGCTACTCCACCACTCCGTAATTGTTGGGTGCAAAGTGTATACCACAGAAGTGTTGGGTGAAAAATATATATCACTCAACAAGATGGACATGAAAAACGAAAAATAAAATAAATAGAAGGATCAATTTCTAGGTACAAACCTTTATTATAATAAGCAAGATCAAAATTCCAAAATTCCTAATTTACATTTAAAAACATTAAAAATAATATTGAATAAAATTTAAATAATTGTTTATACTATTCTTTAAGTAAAAAATGTTATTGCATTATATGAATTACTACAAATCTTGGTACAATGTTATAATATTCTATAAATTATTATCGGGGTCGCAACCCGCGACTTCGTTTGGGTGCAAAATGATAAAATATAGACAAGAAGAAGAACATGGCGGAAAAGGCTCACTAGCCAACACTATAATGTATTCACTCCAATGTTACATATTTATAGTACAATGGGTGATGGCACCTCATAGAGAGATTTTCTCTAGATCCTAAAATCATGCATGATGACTAGGATAGACAATCTTAACTAAATCATTAGTCATCACTTGAGTATATATTACTAATATCATAAATGAATAATACAAATATAGGTGACAATTTAGACTTAGTGATTGGTAAAGGTAACCCATAGGCTAACAATCCCCCCCTCAATCACAAGTCCGATCAATAATACCAACAATTAAGCATAAACTGGTATCAATTCCAAGTCTTCATACTGAAACTCCTGAGTTGAGCCTCAATGAAGAACTACCTAAAAAATCACCAATCTGGATGTTGAATGGTTCATCTGAAATGAACTGGAAGAGAGCTGAGATATGGAAGTGAACAGCTGCAATATCTGAACATTCCGTGATTGCTTGACAATTTGATCATTTTTCCAATTATTTTAGCTAGAAGAATCTGATGTCTTCTTCTAATTGGTGAACATGTAGTATCACCACTCTACTATCAGTGCATCACTGAAGTGCTCTCTGAATTTGTGGTTTGGGATGACCATTGACCAATTGATACCATGTATCTGATGGTTTTTTGGATAACCACTAACCAGTCTTGACACTTTTAGGTGTCCAACAACATCCCAATGTATAATGTGTATGATTCAATTGCAAGTCATTGAACCATAATCCTGTCAAAGTCCGCCATCTCTGGAAATTATCACTATGTAATCATGTGAGCCAGGATGCATGCAAATTGTTTACTTAATGTAAACTCCAATGTGATGAGAGAAAACCAAGAGAAATGAATCAACTTCTAGTCTGACACATCCCTGAAAATCCCTGACAACTTAATCAAATGCCAAGCTGCAATGCAGAAGGATCCTCTTGTCCTCTGCTAGGTCAAATGACCATCTATGTGAACCAAATGTTCACATCATTGCTCTCAAAATCAAAATCTAGATGATTCAACTTAAACTTATTGAACCATAATTTTGATAAAGTCTGTCATTTACAGACAACAGTTTCCCATTTGGAAAATTTCATGCGCATATGGCATACTTGATGTTTGTTGTTGTTGAAACTTTCTGCCTAACAACCATCTTCAATTCCATTATCAATTCCCCCCTTTGTTAGCTGAAAGGAGAGACCAAAAGTAGGTTCAATAATAGCATCATCTTTGTCTGCACCTAAAGTTGTCTTATTGAGTTGCTCCTTCATTGATTGTTGATTAAAAACATCACCATCATCATCATAGAGAGGATTGTGTTGAACATAAACTAGTTCAAAACACTTCACTGGTTGTTGATTTTTGAGATCTATCAACTCATCATTCAATAGTTGGGATAGAGATTGAAGAATTCTAACTTTAGAATGCATTACTTGCAGACAAGTTAGCACTGATTAAAGAGTTGTTTTGTTCAATATCACTATGTTGTCTTTAGTGGTGTTTATTAGAGTGTTCAGTAACTCTAATAATTCGAGACTTCGAGCCATTTCAAAAACACTAAATGAGGTCTCCTTGTGCAGGTAGATCTTGATTACAATTTGACTCGATAGAAGAAGGTTTATTTGCAACTCACTCACTTGAACTTCACTCTCGCTTGCTATTCACGCTCACTTGAACATGCCTCGCTTGAACTTACTTCTAGGAAGTTGAGGATGTTAGTTACCACCGAAAATGCATCCGAAACTTGATTACAATGATTTGAGTTAAACTACTCAACCTTGTCAATTTTGACTCAAAATTACAATGAATCTTGGGTGTCGGGCTCAACCGAGAATGCACTGAAAATTACAATTCAACTCAATTTTATTTCGACACTTACAAAACAAACTATTGAAAGTACATTACTTGTATTTGATGTTGAAGATGAAGTGATCTTCAAAGTATACTTATTTGATGACGTTTTGAGTCCTTGAATATTAGGTGCTTGATGTGTCCATTTGTTGAATGAATGCAGCTTAATTGAGTGCTTTGATTGCATCTGCTTGAATTTCATTAATTATGAGATATTGCATTTCCTTAACTTGTTGTGTACTCCATGTGTGTGTGATAATGTCAAAACTAGACATAAATCAACTCATAATATAACCATGAAAAAATCACCAGTGCACACTATACAAAGTGTACCTAAGATTCCCTTATTCAATTTCGGGTGGATCTAAGACAAAGCAAAAAAAAAAAAATTCAATTTTATTATAGTATCCTTCGCATGACAAATCCCAAATACAAATAACTCGATACTCTTGTGATGAAAAAGCTTCACCAAACTCTCATCAAAACTCCAAACCCTTTTACAATCAAGATTTCTCAATCTCCCTCACACATCAAAGCTTCAACCCCTTTTACATAATTAAAATTTCTAAATCTCTTCTCACTCAACATAAATCCTCTTATCACTTTCATCACATAAATCTTCTTATCATTCCACTCTCATAAAATTATATCACTCCACATAAATCCTCTTATCACTCCACTAGCATAAATTTATATCACTCCACTTTCATAAAGTTATAGAGATATAAATTAATATTTTTATCATAATACTTTATACTCCATCTTATAAAAAACTTTAAACATTTAAATCCATACATATAACTCTATGTACATGTCACTTTAAAAGTGAAAAAAAGTAATTTCCTCGATTGGTGCATATATTTGTATTTATTTGCATGGCATGGCTTTATGAATGTATTCACTTACATCACAACTTCATTAAATTTCCTTCACCAATTTTGATGTGCTACGTAAATAGGCTGCCTTGGAAATAACGATACGGATATGTGGAGTATGTTGAGCAAATCATGGAGCACGTATGTTGGAGGCCGTTGAGACTATGTGGCCATAATCCGCTGAATGGAGGGCATGCACGTACATTTGTTGAGCAAATTGTTGTGGAGTTTGGATGAGAAAATCATTGAGAATATTTATGAGGAGATTTAAAAACTATTTTGAGCATATCGTTGAGAAATCAATGGAGCAAATTTCGTTCTAGACTGAAAATCATTTTGAACAGATTCCTGTGGATTGTGTTCTCGACTGAAATGATGTGTTGCCTCTATGAGAAAATGAATTTTTCTTTGAGAGAATGAGAGTTCCATCCACCCCTTCACTCCTAATTTTGTTAAAACGCCCAAACTCTGGCCTCTACAATGAGACTCTGACCATTTCTGAAGACGAATCCAGTAAAAAAAATGTTGAAGAATATAATAGCAACTATATCAAAATTGTTGTATGTTTGATAAAACAACAGATTTCAGTGGATGGAAAATAAATCACACAAATTTGCTCCTTTCTTTGAGCATCAACAAAAGTCTCTTACATAACTTTTGATGGAGGCACTCCCGCTATCTCATGGCATTTTTTTTATTAATTTAATTGTTGAGAAGCGCACTGTAACAAATGTTTAGCAAACGTTTACCAGTCAGCATGACAATGACTTCTCTCGATTCTCAATGGACTCTTAGTTGTTTACTGCTGTTTTTTCTTGCTACTGTCGCATCTGTTGTTGACGTGAGTAACATGACTATTAATGAATATATCAATTACATGAATCCTCCAGCAATGTACAAATTTTAGAATAAACATGGAGATACCATTTTATGTGTATTATACACTGATCAAATATCTCTATAGAGTACAGAGCAACCGTCTATGGAAACTAAGGTTGATAGAAAGACAGAGTCGGGACTAAATTCTGGAAACAAAACAGAATGTCCAGAGAGCACAGTGGCAATTCTGGAAACAAAACATGAACATGTAGAAAGGGCGGGATCTGTGACAATATTTATAAGAAAAACAAGAATTTTACTCACAGATCCTGTGCAGCATGAGCACGCGAGGGTGTCATTCAAAACGGATGCTCATCCAATCAATGGAGAAAGTGCAGGGTTGAACGTATGGAATCCATATTTGGACACTTTGGTGGTAGTGGCGGTCACAACTCATTTAATCCAAACGAATTTTCACTTGTCTTCTCTAGCTTTCTTCCATACGAATTGTTACTGATATCGTAATGCAGAGGAGGCAGATCAGATCGTGCTTGAGAAGATGAAATTGCTTTGACATGCCAAGAGTAGCCATCATCCATCAACTCAGATTCTGAATCACTCATGGAAAACTACCATGAACACATCAGGTCCTTAAGGCCATAAGAAGCTCTCATACTACTTCACCTTCCATAGAAACTACCACAGTGAAGTTATGAAGTTATTATGCCCTTAAGACCATAAGAGTTCTGATACCAATTCATAAGAGTTCTGATACCAATTGATAAAACATAATCAATAATACCAACAATTAAGAATAAATTGGTATCAATTCCAAGTCTTTCATCATAGAGAGGGTTGTTTGAATTGATGATAGAATTGAAGATGGTTGTTAGGCAAAAAGCTTCACCAAACTCTCATCAAAGCTTCAAACCCTTTTACAATCAAGATTTCTCAATTTCTCAATCTCCCTCACACATCAATGCTTCAACCCCTTTTACATAATTAAAATTTATAAATCTCTTCTCACTCCACATAAATCCTCTTATCACTTTCATCACATAAATCTTCTTATCACTCCACTCTCATAAAGTTATATCACTCCACTTTCATAAAGTTATAGAGATATAAAGTAATATTTTTATCATAATACTTTATACTCCATCTTATAAAAAACTTTAAACATTTAAATCCATACATATAACTCAAAAAAGTGATTTCCTGGAATACACTGGACATGAAAAATAAAAATGTGAACTTGATTGTTGGGTGCAAAATGTATATCACCGAACAAAGTGAACATGAAAAATGAAAAAAAAAAAATTCAATAATTAATTGAATAAAATTTAACAATACATTACCACAAATTAATAATGAATAAGATATTTAATATTAATATTATAGGATAGATATCATAAATTTAATTTATAGTTTATTTATTAATATTAATATAAAATA
>JZKD02S1921814.1:1945543-1965413 GCA_000966675.3 Picea glauca | reverse complement strand
TCCAAAATTCCAAATTTACATTTAAAAACATTAAAAATAATACTCAATAAAATTTAAATAATTGTTTATACTATTATGTAAGTAAAAAATGTTATAGCTTTATATAAATTACTATAAATTTTGTACAATGTTATAATATTTTATAAATTACTAAATCTCATGTGGCGGTGAGTCAATACATAAGCATGACTATAAATGTGAACCCCTACTCTGCCACTCCGTAATTGTTGGGTGTTGTATACGAGAAGTGTTGGGTGAAAAATATATATCAATAGAAGAATCAATTTCTAGCTACAAACCTTTATTATCATAAACAAAAGAAAAATTCCTAAATTCCTAAATTATATTTAAAAACATTAAAAATAATATTGAATAAAATTTAAATAATTGTTTATACTATTCTTTAAGTAAAAAGTGTTATAGCATTATATGAATTACTATAAATCTTGATACAATGTTATAATATTCTATAAAATACTAAATATCATGTTGGGGTAGGTCGGGGTCAGTCTCGTGATACATAAGCATGACTATAAATGTGAACCCGCGACTCTGCAACCCGCGACATTGTGATTGTTGGGTGAAAAATGTATATCAAGGAACACGCTGGACATGAAAAATGAAAATGTAAACCCACAACTCTGTCCACCCAGGAATTCGTAATTGTTGGGTGCAAAATGTATTGTTGGGTGCAAAATGTATATGATGGAAGTGTTGGGTGTGAAATGTATATCACGGAACATACTAGGACATGAAAAATGAAAAATCAAATAAATTTCAATAATTAATTGAATAAAATTTAACAATACATTATCACATATTAATAATGAATATTTGTAACATCCCGCTCTGGCGCACTGAGAAAACTTATTCTTTGAGGACACTTGTTCGCAAGTGATCTGGAATATTATGATATTAAAACATTTGTCCTTAATTATGATGCCTTATGATAAATGACACGATGTTTACTGCATTGACATAGACAGGTGCTATTGACTCGGTTTTACTGAGTGTGAAGGGTTTTGGACCTTGAGGATGCAGAGGCATCGACGGAACCCCTTGGACTTTGGATCGAGTCACGGAGTGTGCTTTGGGGGTTTGATTGTTTTACTGCGATTTTAGTACATTTGATAAGATGATATGATGTGGACATGTTCTGACATGTTTGTTGATGATGCAAGATGACGATAGCTTGCCGAAGAGACTCACATATGGATTAAAGGGGCCACACATGACTACCAGAGAGGTTGAGGGAGAGGTGTGGACAACAGCCCTCCCACAGCCTACTAGCACTCCCGCCATGGCTCGAACTGTAAGTTAACGATTACCTAGTTCGAGAGGATCCACGATGTCATGAGGGCAGACTGCGACAGTCGCTCACTGTGTAATGTCACGCTGAAAAACTCCTTCCTGGTAAAGTTCGGGTGGTAAATTCTTACTGTAAATTGTTCTGGCAAATTGCCTTGTAAATTCTTACTGAAGAAAACTCCCTTCTGGCCATTTCGTTTTTGTATATGATTCATTGTTATGGTTTATGGAAAAATTGTTTTGGTTTATGGTTACTGAAATTTGGTCCTTGGCAAATTCGTTTTTTTTGCATGTCGTGGATTGATGGCGATAGGATCTGCGTGTTTTATCTCCGCACGGTATTAATTTACGAATTTTATCTATAGCCTTTGCCCACTCGATCGACCGCCCACAAGCATTATGGTCTGCGTTTGTATTGGAATCCCTGTCTGTCTGCATTGGGGATTGCGGTGAAGTCCCAGCGTTTGACTGTGTGCCCTTAACTTTGGGCAAGGAATATTCAGATCAACGCTTTTCTTTATTGTCAACGAATTTTACATTCCAACAAAAGTATGCTAACAATGAAATTACCCGGTTCATGAATTTCTACTGGACAATGAGATTAGACCATCTTTGAACCCTTTATACTGGTCATTGAGTGTAAACAGCATTGACTAACGATTGTGAACAATGTTGACTGCATATCTTTAACTTTATGTACTCAAGGCAACGAACTTTTGTAGGCCAACGGTTCCATTTTTGGTGTAGATGGCAGAGTGAGTTTTACGATTCAAGGTTGATTGCTACAGTCCAGAATGCATTTAACCAGGTAGACCTTTCAGGTGGTTAACCCTGCAGCTCTTAGCTTGTCATCGGCTCGAGCGTTCGATGGGTAGTACCTGTTACTGTTAAGCATTGCCGCGAGCTACCTTAGTATTACAATCGTTCTCACTGGGTGGTCTGGGTTTAGCGTTGGGATATCTTGACAGCAAACGGTTCTTGTCTGCTAGCGTTTTTGGGACGTGCACTTCAGAGCTGTCAAGAGTGGGTGGTGTATAAGCGATTTCGTCGGACGTTGTGCCCCTTTTAGCAGTCGAGTTTAGGTTTGTGACAGAGATTGCAGTAGATTTGCAACGCTAAATTTAGCCAACGACAAGTGGAACAATGGGTAGGTCGGGAAACTCACCTTTGTGTTTTCTGGGCAGCGAGTGTTGACCACACCTTTTTATTTTTTGCAATTACCGAAACACATCCCTACCACATTTCAACTGTCCAAGACTATAATAACAATCTAAAATTTTAATCTAATTCTTGTTATAAATCGAGTTATTGTTAAAATGTATAAAATATATTTAACCTAATTTATGAACAGCTTAAATTAGGTTAGCCAATTTCCTCACTATTAGAATCTTTTTATAAATGGATTAGTTCTATTTTTTTTTCTTTCCATAGAATCTTGATGTTTTATATATTTTGTTTAGAATGTGAGTGGTCTCGTAAAAATTGTCACTTTAGAGATAAAAGTGCTTCTGGAGATCATCTTTATTATTGTCATCGTTTTAAGTTAATGTTAATGATTATTTTATAATGATTGTGTTAATTGATCTTAGGATATTGCATCAATTATTGATTTTTTTTTAATCGTTGGGATGTTGCATTAATTATTGGTCCACCATTACTGGCTATCAATTTATAATTTTAGTTCATTGAAGTTGAGGTTAATGTTACTCTATATGCTTGCGATAAAAGATTTTTGAATATTGCGTTAATTATGGATTTATGATCATTGCGTTGTTGAGACAATTATTGGTTCATAATTATTGTCAATCGAATTATAAGTTTAGATCATTGAATGAATGTTAAGGTAAATTTTACAATGATTGCGTCAAATGATTTTAGGATATTTCATTAATTATTGATCTTTAGTTAAAGATTAAATGTTAATTATTGCATTAAATGACAATTATAATTATTCATTATATTTATGATTATAATTAATGACTAATTATCTTGTTAAATGTTAAACGAGTCGAAGGTTCAGACTTGTACTAAAGTGTCCCTTGAATGTTGTTTTAGAGGGTACCTTGATGACTAATTATGATCCAAATTGCGCAATGGAATGGCCTTAAGACTCATATAAATTGTAGTCCTTTGTTAAATTAATGTTGTACTGGGTTGTAAGCCTTTTGTGTGCTTGGTCTGCTTGTGTCGGGCAAGACGTAGACACCTCCATGTTCCTCATAACAGTCGCCATCCCTGAGACCTTAAATGGTTAAAATCGATGGAAACCTGAGCTTGAGCGTTTCTTATGTGTCTTGGAGGTCCTAACCATTGTAGGGTAGGACGGGCAGGTAGTTAGTCTTACTTATTGTCGATTGATCGTCGTTAAATGCATGCAGTTACTTGTTGTGTGTCTTATGTCGTCTTGTTGTGTTCGTTGTGGTTGTGTCTTGTTTGTCGTCGGGTGGCGACACAGAGTCCACTATGTTCATTTCCCTTGTACACGCGTGCACACACTTAAAAAAAAAAAATGCACTTGTTATAAGAGATTGTGGTCGTAACGAGGAGGATCGTTACAATATTATATTTAATATTAATATTATAGGATAGATATCATAAATTTCATTTATAGTTTATTTATTAATATTAATATAAAATAGTATATACAAGTATATATCCATTTTAACTGTAGAGTCAAGAACGATCTATTTCTAGGTATAAACCTTTATTATCATAAAAAAAATCAAAATTTCAAATTTACATTTAAAAACATTAAAAGTGTTATAGAATTATATAAGTTACTATAAATCTTGGTATAATGTTATAATATTTTATAAATTATTAAATCTCATGTTGCGGTCTATGAGGGTTAGACTCTTGATACATAAGCATGACTATAATGTTGGGTGAAAACTGTATACAATGAAAGTGTTTGGTGCAAAATATATATCACTCAAAAAGGTGGACATGAAAAACGAAAAATAGAAATAAATAGAAGGATCAATTTCTATTTACAAACCTTTATTATCATAAACAAAATCAAAACTTTAAAATTCTTAATTTACATTTAAAAACATTAAAAATAATATTGAATAAAATTTAAATAATTGTTTATACTATTATTTAAGTAAAAAGTGTTATAGCATTATATGAATTACTATAAATCTTGGTACAATCTTATAATATTCTATAAATTACAAAATCTCTCGTGATACATAAGCATGACCATAAATGTGAACCTGCTACTCCGCAACCAACAGACTTCGTAATTGTTGGGTGCAAAATGTATATAACGGAAGTGTTGGGTGCAAAATGAAAAGTGTGAACTCGCTACTTCTTCAATCGGCGACTCCATAATTGTTGGGTGCAAAATGTATATGACAAAAGTGTTGGGTGCAAAATGTATATCATGGAACATGAAAAATAAAAATATATTTCAAAAATTAATTGAATAAAATTTAACAAAACATTATCACATATTAATAATGAAAACAATATTTAATATTAATATTATAGGATAGATATCATAAATTTAATTTATAGTTTATTTATTAATATTAATATAAAAGTATATACAAGTATATATCCTTAATATTAATATTAACTGTAGAGTCAAGAAGGAACAATTTCTAGGTACAAACCTTTATTATCATAAACAAAATCAAAATTCCAAATTTACATTTAAAAAAATTAAAAATAATATTGAATAAAATTTAAATAATTGTTTATATTATTCTTTAAGTAAAAAGTGTTATAGCATTATATGAATTACTATAAATCTTGGTACAATATTATAATATTTTATAAATTACTAAATCTCATCGGCCAATATGCCCGTCACTCCGTAACTGTTGGGTGCAAAATGTACATAACTAAAGTTGGGTGCAAAATACATGAAAAATGAAAAATAAAAATAAATAGAATGATCAATTTATAGGTACAAACCTTTATTATCATAAACAAAATCAAAATTTTAAAATTCTTAATTTACATTTAAAAATATTAAAAATAATATTGAATAAAATTTAAATAATTATTTATACTATTCTTTAAGTAAAAAGTGTTATAGCATTATATGAACTACTATAATGTTATAATATTTTATAAATTACTAAATTTCATGTTGTTCTGGATCCGGGTTGGACTAGTGATACATAAGCATGACTATAAATGTGAACCCCCGACTCTATTGTTGGGTGCAAAATATATATGACGGAACAAAAAAATGAAAAATAAAAATCAAAAATTTAATTTATAGTTTATTTATTAATATTAATATACAATAGTATATACAAGTATATATCCATTTTCAATTTAGAGTCAAGAAGGATCAATTTCTAGGCACAAACCTTTATTATCATAAACAAAATCAAAATTTCAAAATTCTTAATTTACATTTTAAAACATTAAAAAATAATATTGAATAAAATTTAAATAATTGTTTATACTATTCTTTAAGTAAAAAGTGTTATAGCATTATATGAATTACTATAAATATTGGTACAATCTTATAATATTCTATAAATTACTAAAACTCATGTTGTTGTCTCTTGATACATAAGCATGACTATAAATATGAACCGGCGTAATTGTTGGGTGCAAAATGTATATGACGAAAGTGTTCAGTGCAAAATGTATATCACTGAACAAGCTGGACATGAAAAATGAAAAATGTGAACCCGAGACTCCACCAACCCATGACTCCATAATTGTTGGGTGAAAAATGTATATGATGGAAGTGTTGGGTGCAAAATGTATATCACTGAACAAGCTCAACATGAAAAATGAAAAATAAAAATAAATTTAAATAATTAATTGAATAAAATTTAACAAAAAATTATCACATATCAATAATGAATATGATATTTAATATTAATATTATAGGATATATATCATAAATTTAATTTATAGTTTATTTATTAATATTAATATAAAATAGTATATACAAGTATATATCCATTTTAACTCTAGAGTCAAGAAGGATAAATTTATAGGTACAAACCTTTATTATCATAAACAAAATCAAAATTTCAAATTTACATTTTAAAACATTAAAAATAATATTGAATAAAATTTAAATAATTGTTTATATTATTCTTTAAGTAAAAAGTGTTATAGAATTATATAAATTACTATAAATCTTGGTACAATTTTATAGGAAGGGACTAGCTCCCATGGATCACTTGTTTTGTGTAAAAAAACAAAGAATCTAGTGATGCAATAAAGATGCTGAAAATTGTATTATAATAGTGTGAGTAAGCTTACCTTTATACCTCATGATGTATTATCAAATACTTTGATATTTGTAAATTAATGTTGAAGAGGTAATCATCCAACATTGTTTCCAAAGGAGGTGGAGATAATGTTCAACTATGAGCTTTAGTTATTTGATCAAATCAATTAATTTCAAGTCTTCCCTTTATGGAGATGGTGAAGCTTGTTTTTGTTTGAATATATACCTATGTCTTCTGTAATACCCCTCTATAATCCTCAGTTTAATTAATGCATCATGTAGATATAAATGTGGTTATAACCAAGCGATGTAATATGTGAATGTATCTTCTGGATTTTAATAAATAAAATGTGATGCTAATTGCTAGGGGATATGGACAGAGATGGGGGATGAATTTTCCACAAGATAAGGTAGTGTCTACGAGGGGTAAGGGATAAATTAATGATGCATATTAATTCAACCTATTTTACTAAATTTTATTATCATTGGGGATAAATTCTAATTTTCTATTTGAGTGTATGAGATCCCAATCATTGAACTCATTTAATAGAGTGGATGTGAGAGTCACATCCCAAAGTTATTTGAGAGCATGGGGTTGAAATACAATCAAGATTCGGCAGAGTGAAAAATCAACTGTCTTGGGAAAATAGAGCAAATTCGTATGGGTAGAACGAGTAGTTTTTACACATTCAATTTTGACATGAACAACAAACATGGAAGAAAGGAAAGAGAACTTGAACTAGAGCAAGAAAGTTGGGAGAACTCTAGAGCATGCTCGAGTGTGTTGGATATGAATACTGAAGAGTCGGGTTGTGAGTCCTGAAGAGTGGACTCTTGTGGGAGTTGCGTTGTAACAAGAAGTGTTTTTTGTTTTTTGCTGGTAGTTTTTCCTATTGTGAGTTCCCTTGATATCCCAATAAAAATATTCATGGTTACCTATGCTAAAGGGACCCTGATAAATTAATGGAACGCCTGATGTACTGAGAGTAGTGAGGGGTTATATTACTTGGGTTGGGCAGGTTAAGAGGAAGAGAGCTGGTGGAAATCAAGATAACTATCGGAGAATACCAATGGTTTGTGAGATATCTAAATTATGAAGGAACAATGAGAGACACCCTTTTCTTGTCGATTCCTATCCCCAGCTTGGGGGTGACTTGCTGTTAATATTTATAATAAGTCTATGGTTGGGTGGAACGTCCATCCCAAGTAGTTGGTTGCACAACTATTTTAAAAAGATAAATGTTTATCTATTTTCATGAGTTAATTTATGAGTTTTAACTATTGTGCATTTTACTATGTGCATGAGAATGAATTTTATGACATTGTGGTGAATTTATTAGTTGCATTTACATTTTTAACTAGTATGGACAATCACATGAGATTGATTTTCATGTTGTTCATAACTATGTGTTTAAATGTATCTACTATTTGATTTTTTAGTAGTAACGGTAATGCAATTTTGACGCGATGCTCAAAGCGTCACGTGCACTGGGAAATAGTTGTCACGTGCAATACAAATCCTGTTGCACATGTAGCTTGTCTATGTGAAGACTTGAAATTCATGTTAGTTAGCATGATATAGCTTCATTTAAATAATGGTATGCACAATGGCTAAATCTATGTATAATTCGTAGTTGGTAAACTACATGAAGTTAATTAGTAGTCTAAAAAATTATAATTATGTGTGTTTTCTGCAAGTAATGTTCTTCGGTTAAGATGGGGGATGCTACCGGGATTTTGGTTCAACACCAGACTTGTATGGGCCAGAGATCAGTATGAAATCAGTAAATTCATCATCTCAATGTTTGAGCTGTGTCAAATTTGGGGAAGACGGTAAAATATGAGTGAAATCCCCAAATTTATAAGCAATTCTAATCAAAATTGCACTCTTAATGGTTGTTATGGAGGGGTCATTTCGACTTCCAAGAAAGTGAATTGGCTTAGATAGGTGAGTCATCCATTTACATGATGGTCACAATGGTAGCAAGATGAAAATATGGAAAATAAACTAAATGAAGAAAGGACTTGTGTGCACATTGAATATTGACATTGGGCGCTACGCACTGAATATTGGTGTGCGGTATAAAATTTTGCGCAATGAATATTGGTGTGCGGTGTAAAATTTGTGTGAATTGAATATTGGTGCACGATATAAAATTTGTGTGCACTAAATATTGGTGCGTAGTATAAAAGTTTTGTGCACTAGATATGAGTGCATGGTGCGTGTGCTAAATATTAGCGTCATGCATGTAAAACTCGTGTGTGTTGAATATTAGTGCATAATATTGAACTCGTGCAAACATAGGATTCAAAAAATGAAGGGAAGTGGAAAATGACAGGAGCAGATCGATTTGGCAAACTATTACAACAATAAACCAATGTTTTCCATGAAACGTTTCTAGTTTTGAAGGTCATCAACTTGTGGGGTGATTTTGAGGGCCTAAATGAACTTTTTAGGTAGTCGAAAGACAAAAGATCAAGGTGTAGATATGGTACACATTCACTATACATCTCAAATAAAAGATCTTGAGAGGAGTTTTCCAACAAGCTATTATGATCACAAAATGGAGCTCGTATGAGAAAGTTATAAATGAAACTGTAGAGAGTATATTTTCATCACCAATTTACTTATGGAGGGCATAAATCCTTACTCATAAGTTTGTTTCAGAAGAAACAATAGTCTATGGAAATATTATGATCAATAGAAGGAATCCATGGAGCCAGATTTGAAATTTGGGTACATAAAAATGCACATGAAGAAAAATGAGACACATGTAGCATACATGGATAAAAGGGGAAAACAATCTAAACTTCCCCAAACCATAACTTTCAACACGGAGCTCTAATTTGAGCAAACAAATAGTCACTAGAAATGGATTGAGGAGGAGAATTCATATATTAACCCAGAAAATTAATCTAATTAGTATTAGTTACAGTTAACACAAAATAAGATTATTGGTGGCATTAAAGAGCAGAAAAAAAAATTATGCATTCTTTTCGAGAATTTTTTATGTATATATTTTTTTCTAATTGAACTTTATTTGCATGCACATTTTCTTACAGAATTTAGAGTCGGGAAGTCAGTTTGGTTCCTATATGAGAAATGTAGTCATGGAGTATGTCAAAGGGTCCTACCTCCATGAGGAAGAGGTTATAGGTTTACATGTCCACATGGGAAATGCTAAGACAAGGTCTAATGGAAGAAGATGCAAACATGAGATTTTAACTATGAGAATCCTACATATATAAGTGTAGAGATATAGGGAAAATAATGAAAGGATTATTAAGTCTCATGAATAGATACTTCAAAGTTTGAACATGTTTCATAGACAAGCCAATAAAGACTCTGGCACAAAGAAAGCATCTAGTCATATACAAGTGAAAACTACATCCATATCCCATAGAAAGAGGGATGAGCATGGGAATGACAGGAAATTGAGGAGTATGATAAAACACCATCATTCCAAAGGGAAATCCACTAGAATAACTCATGTGATTTCAATACTAGGGAGTAGCCCAAGTGCGTCTCCTATCAAGCGGCAGAGGAGAAGACATGAGGCAGACACCTTGCAAGGTGAACTTAGGAAAATCAAACCACCAACTTTCAATGGTGAGAATGGGAAGGGAGAAGAGGCTGAGGCCTAGCTATTGGAAATGAAGAAATATTTCTAGTTGCAATATTATCCCTCAAGGGTAGAAATACTAATTGCAACCTACCACTTGCAAGGAAAGGTAGCGATGTGGTGGGATCAACTTAAGAAATCCAAACACCTTGATGAGAGGAAGGTCTCATTGAGGCATTTCAAAGGATATTTCTAGGAGAAATATTTTTCATATCATTGCTATGAGAGGAAGATGAAATAGTTATTTGAACTCAATTTGGGAAGCATGACAATGGATGAGTATGCATAGAGGTTCTTTAATTTGATGAAGTATGTCGTCTTCATGAAGGATGAGAAGGTTAAATTCCAAAGGTTTTTGAGTGGGTTACCCTCCTTATATAGTGAAAAGATACAATATGATAACCCAAAGACATTGGAGGAGACCATAAGAAGAGAAAAACATCTTTATGTGCATAGTAGAGGGAGGCCAGTATTCCAAAAATATTGGAATGATAAGATGAAAGAAAAGAGGGATCGAAGGAAAAAATGTTTTAAGCCACCCTTTTTCAAGAACAACTCGCAAGACAATCACTGAGGTAAGTCAACCCAAAATGAGCACAATACAATGTTGACAACCATTTTGGTCAATATTTCTTAGTTGACAAAGCATTTCCATGCTTCCCCTCATCCTAGATTGTTTGCACAAAGTTTTTTCACACTTACGCTAAACTGTTGTTGCATATTTTGATACTTGATTTGAAAATTTATTTTCATAAATAATCCATTATTCATAATATGGGATCCAACCTTGTTGTTAGGTCATTCTCTAAATTATTGGCATAAGCATTTGGGAATTTCCATTTTACTTGCTTCTTAATCCTACGTAAAAGGTCTCTTCTAGAGGGAATGACACACCCTTCAAATCTTACAAAATTTGAGAAATGTCCAAAACCCTAACTCCATTTGTGCATCCTCCATCTTGTATTAAGAGAAAATCCAATTCATCTATCAACTCTTACAAGATTGTTTTTTAACTATTGTCAATGTGTCTTCATTAAACCTACTCTCTAGTACATGATATTAATTTCTTTGAATTGATGAGCAAGCCCCTCATAATGATAGAAAATAAGTTCCTCACAGTGATCAAGATAATAGTGTTGATGAATGTGAACCCATTGATTACATGAATAACTATAAGAGAAAATATAGTTTGTTGTGGATCAAATTGTAAAAATGGTTTTTGTCAATACCATTTATGTCTTCAAAATTATTGGGTGACATCACAAAAGGGAATTCCAAAACGATCAAAAGAAATTGTATTCACATAAAGTCACATAGCCTTAGAAATATGCTTTCCATTTTTTAATGGAAACGATATAATCTAGGCTTAAGTTTGATCAATTCCTTCCCTTGCATGGTTGATTTTATGGAAAACTTCTTGTAGTATTGGTTGGATTACAACATAATTCTTAATTCCAAGGAAGTCCCACATAAATAGAATGATACCAAACCCCAGCGCACCATTTATTCATCCCATTTGACAAAAATATTCACAACTGGCATTATGGAACTTTCATTACCAAGCTCGTTCCAAAAGTTTCAAAGGTTCTGAAATATCCAGCTCTAAAATATGGTTCTAGCTCATTGAATTTCTTGTCCAATGTGGATATCATAATTTTAGAATCGATAGGATACTTTATCCTCATTGAGAATATGTTGAATATTTTGTTATACACTCAGGATAAATAAACGAATCCACATAATATTGTTTTTTTGGATAAGGCTTCTCTTTACCTGACACTCACTGAGGATGCATACTACAAGGCAGAAGGAAGTGAGTCATCCATCAACTCACCATGTTTCAATTTTGGAAATCAGGCAATCAAAAGCCTCAAAAGTTTGTTATGAATTAAAATGAGAGAGGAGATATAACATTTTTGGCTCATCACTCTTCTCCCTCAGGTTATGGTTATATGATCTTGGAAAAACAGAGGTGAAGTATTTTTGTTTTCAAGGAATGGAATGCAATTCTTTATTTGTTTAAGAGTCATGCGACTGCAATCATTTTTGAAGAGACTGGAAGTGGGAAGTCCACTCAAATTCCTTAGTACCTATAGCTAGGAAAAGGGGTATTTGGACATATTTATGTTTCTTATAACAATGAAAATGACAAAAAGTGTGCACTACTCCCGAAGTCATCGAAAATCTAAAAGACACAACCAGATTGTATTGTTTTCCTTCCTATCCAACTTCATCCATTTTTCTTCCACCATACTCGTAGGTGCAGAACTAGGATCCACAATGACCCACTATTTTTTGTCAACAAGAAGGTCCTACATCTTGACCTTCCATAGCTCAATTTTTTGTCCATTGAATTTCTCAATCTCAATTCTAGAACTAATCACCATTCTCTTTCAACACAAGAATCACCACCATAGAGCTCCCTCTAAAACCAGGTTGATCAAATACCCAAGATAAACTTGCTCTATTAAAAAAAAAAGTCAAACCCTTAGCAACAAAGGTGTCCCCCCGAATCCAATCATCTTGCTCTAATACCAAATGTAATTTCTAAATATTTGAAGTGAAAGAATTCATACAGATTCTTAAGAAAAATAGAAAGAACAATAATGACACCCACACAATACATCAAGTTTTACCCTTGAAACCCATAATCGTGAAAACCAACAAACCTTAGAGTTGCACCCCTATCATTTTCATTATATTAACTAAACCTTTCCCAAATACAATATATATAGGTATTTTGTGGCATCCAAAACCCTAATCAAGTAACCTAGATTATATTACAACCTTGATCCCTTAATTGGGATTAGATTACAATAGGTCGAAAAACCATTCGTCGAAAACCACAAAACAAGACAAAAAGTGGACAAAAATAACCCAAAAAGTTTGGTCGGTGTCTCTCACCCCTAAACCATTAATACGGGGGACCTAAACTAACCCCTTGGTTCATATGAAAAACACATAGAGATAACCATGGAAACAATATAACACATTCCCAACATTATGAGAGAGGTTACTTCCAATTTTAGAACAGAGAACAAGCTTGGCAAAGGAGATTAAGGGAAATTTTGAATTTATCTTTATCTAAAATCAAAAAGTTAGGATTGATCTTTTTAGAAAATATTAATGTGTAATAGATGTTGATTTAATAGATTGATGATGGGATGGACATTTGTTAGCATTCATTTAATAACTTGAAGGTCCTAAAGGATCTTATTTAGGATTTAACTGATAAATCATAAATGAAGATTTATTTGCAAAGAAAAACAAAATATTTATGGTAAGGAAAGTAAGATGAGTAATATATTAGAACCTATTGGCACAGGAGCAGACCCAAGGTTTAATGCTTCAACAATGCACCAACAAAACCCTAAATATCATCCCTTTTAGCAACACCTGCGAAGCAGGCGAAGTCTCACCCTAGGTAGAGGCAGGGGGTTACATGACTCATGTGTCTGTAACCAAGATGGGACACATATCTGTGATTATAACACTTTTGTAGAGTACTTAGGAACAACATGCATCAACCTATTATTCTTCCTCACATCATAGATCAAACCCTAAGTACACATCAACGTAGTGACAATGACAAAGTAAACACCGCACTTAGCATCATAAGCTAGATCTAGCACATTCAACATAAATAAAGCACTAAGAATTCACAGATCTATCTATCATATACAACAATCAATGCACTAGGCGTATTCACAACATAAACATCATAGCACAAAGGAAACCATCAACACATGATATATTTGGTTCACCCCAGTGTGGGCCTATGTCCACCAACTACTTCTTATTCTTTATTAGGCTTCAATCTCTTACATCTGTCTGCTCCTATGCACTAAGCCACAGAGCCAAGATTTGCACTGGACAGGTTATCTATGCACTAAGAACCAAATCCACCTTCCTAAAATCAGGTCAAGGCACAGAGCCAATGCCTATATCAAACATGGAGCCTTTCATACATGTTTTGTTGCACAAAGGAACTTAGAACTACTTTCCTCTTGCACTTAGCCAATTACATTATCCTCACTAATATACTTCTACCTTACAATCTTTACTTATTTATACTTTTACATTCCTTACAAAAAGGTCGAATCATGGGTAAACCCATGGGCCGACATCCCATCAACCCTAATACAAAAACCCTAATGAACCCCTTCTTGGGTCCACAAAACAAGTGAGATCACATGATCTCAGCTTCGCTTGGGTGCTCCATCTTTGACTAGCCTCGCGAAGTCTAAAAAGTGGTCAAGCCTGACAAATGTTTCCTCAAAACTTGGTCTAGGGCCAACATGCCCCCAACACTCACATGTGACTCATCCCAAGTCACTAGATCTAGGTAGCGCTACTTCGAAGGCCTCGAGCTTAGCTCGAGCTTCCTCGACTTTCTTCTTCACCTAAGCTTCATGCTCAACGAACTCCTAGATCAATTGCTCTGTAACAGGACCTTCTAGGCGTTGTTCCACTGTCGCAACTACTTATTCTAGTTCTGAACCTTGTCCTTTGATCTCTTCAAACACCGCACAAGCTTCATCCTGCACCAATTGTAACCTCTGTGTGACTTCCATTACTCTACCCTGGATGGAAGTAATCTGCAGTTGGGCCGCACGTTATTCTTGCAATCTCTTCATTCTCTCGACTGTCATGAGTGACTTCATCTGCGCTTAAACTGTCAGTGCATGTTGTTGCGCCTCTTATAGTTGTGCTTCCAGTTTCCTCAACTCTAGATCTTCTGCGAGGAGTTCGTAGGTCTGTGTGCTCCTATCACTCAATTGTTTGAATTCTGAGGAGAGGGCCCTGATCCTTCCATGTGGCTTCCTCCCTCTCATCGTGCACTTATACGAAGTTCTTGGTACTTCTTGGATCTCCAACTCCGTTACCCTTGCTTGAAGCTGTTGGATGGCCTTAGCAAGCTTCATCACTTGAACCTCAACTGCCTCATGTTCCTCCTGTGCCAAGCCTGACACAAAGTGAAGTGCTTTGCTCACCACTTCTTTGACTGCATTCTTCTCTATGAGTAGCTATTCCTTTTCTCTTTTTCTCTTTTCTGTGTCCTCCTTGAGCATCACCTGGAACTCATCCTTCTCATTTTCATACGCAGTTACACAGTACCGTGCAACTCATAGTTTCTCTAAGATATCTTATTTCTCTTTCTTCAGGGGTTCTGTATCCTTTTCCTTCTCCTCTTGAACTTTTTGAAGCTAAGCTTATGTTGCATCTGCTAATCTTATCAATTGGACAGGCTCGTCCCCCAATTCTACAATCTCCAATGAGGAAGGCGCAGTAGGTATTGCATGGACAAATTGATTAGATTGATGTATATCCTTCATCTCCTTCTCGACCTTTACATACAACTCTTCCTGCTTTTCTCCATATCTCTACAAGAGATCTTCGGATGCATCCTCCATCACTCCGCAGAACAATCCGATATCATCCTCTCTGAGCGTAGCCTCTAGCTGGGGATTACTAGCGCGAGTCTTATTTCTTGCTAAGGGTTTCTGTAGAGAAACCTTCCTCTTATTTTGTGTTTCTGTCTTGGTAGGGGGATCCTTCGATGGTGTAGATTCACCTTCTCCTTGTTTTTCTCCTTCTTCCCCTCCTACTTATTAATTTACTTCGTCTCCTCCTCCTCCTGTGTGTGAACCAAGTCCACTTTCCTCCGAGGTCTTGTTCTCCTCATCAGTATCTATGTTCTGAACTTCCTCTTTTTTCTTCTTATTCTTCACACTTGTCTGTCCTGCATGCTCAAATCGGGTAACCAAGGGGCTTCCTATGATGTCAGGGTCGGAGAGTTCTACATCATCAACAGGTACATGGAACTCCTCCAGCCACTCCTTGGTGATCTGCTCCATGTCGGCGTCAGTGAGATTGTAATAGGACTGTAATTCTTCCTTACTCTCATCCCTACGCGTAGTGATATAAATAAAGAGAGGATCTGTGCGAAACTTAGCTAGTGGTCTATACAGGTGAAATGTACGTGGTGTCATGCGCAGGAATGACTCAATGGTAACCTTCAATTGTTGATAGTAGGCATGGAACACGACATTCGACTGCCATTGCTTCGACATGTCATTCATATACCACAAGGTTGAGAAATTTGTGGCCAACGACTCCGACGGTTCAATCTCTAGGAAGGTGGATCCTTCCGACAATTTCCAAGAGACAAATGCAAGCATCACGAGTATCCCACTGAAGTGGAACTTGTAACCCTAATCATGTTCTTCGTGACACTCTTTCTCAATCTCATTGACCAGGGAACTCGCCCAATTCATCTCCATCCCTTCCATGCATTTCCCTGCGAGGTCCACCATGAACCTGGTGACCTGCGTGGGGCGATTCTTTCTTACAATATTGCCAGCTATAAGTTGGCAAGCATAGTGCACCGTGCCATCTTGAATAGAATATACCTTGTAGCTTGGCTTTCCCTTCTCAACTTCGTTGTATGCCTCCTTGATGCGTTGTTCCAGGGAGCGATCTAAGGTCTTCCATGGGTATAACTGCTAAGGGTCGAGTCCCTGCATGCTCAATCCTATAATCTGATAGATCAACGTTGGATCCAAATTAATCTATCTATTGAGCCATAAGTGTCCACCATGATAGCACGACAAGAGGAATTTAATGCAAGCCTTAACCTCCTGATGTCGGAAAAAATGAGGAATCTTCATTACGTTGAGTATCGTGGACTATACCATCTCCTTAATCCATGGCTGGGAGACTATACGAGGCTTCTTCCCAGTCATCTTCATCAAATATCTATGGGGCACGAGCATGGTGTGGTTCTTTCTGTCTCCAAGGTTAACGTCATTGTTCTTCAGTACTGGGATCTGTCCTAACTTAGTTCCCACTACGCGTATTCCCTTCAGAATGTACGCGGTGATGAATGTGTATTTGAAGTCCCATGGAATGTTGTCTTATTTAACCATGCCATCCAAGGGTGGGATATAATCTGGTAAGATCGACGGGATCTACTTCGCATTATCCAGATTGTCATGATGCTTACTTCGCTTCTCGGTCGCGGGGTTGGCACGTTTCAAACATCATCCAGTCAAAGGGGAATCTTGCAGTCCCCTGGTCAACGATGCCTATACTCCTTCAGACATATCTTTATCAGCCATAAATTTCTTCAGAACCTCTTCGACGGATTTCTCTAACTCAATGCGCTCGACCGGCATTCTCACTGTTAACAAATAGGTCGATTTAGGTGAATGGATAGTGGGGTAGAAAATCAAACAACGATGTCTGATAGCACAACTCGACACACACAATCACTTCTTTGTTAGCTTAGATAATTAAGGGTGGAAAAAAGTGGTCTCGACGTAGCGTCCAACGGGTTAAATAAGAGAGCATCGTAACAGATTCTTCCAACAGAAAGGAATTCCTCCATCAATGTGAATCCATCCATTATAGCGTTGTCTCAACATCCAACAATGGTCTAACGGTCGAGGCACCTCCAACGGTCATATAGATTTTCCAGGGCGAAGTCCCATTCTTCATGGTTTTGCGGTTCCCACGAGGTTCATAGCCTGCAAGCCCACCTCCTACGAAGTCTTCTTTGTAACTTCCCATAATTTTTCTAACTTGGATTCCTTTTTACTGACCTTCCTTTCCTTGTTTCCTGTGATCTGAGTCTCTCTAATTGTTTTTATATTTATCTTCCCATTCTTATTCTTTGTTTCTCCTATCGTATTGACTTCACAGTGCTAATTTACTTCCAAAGGGTTCGAAGTTAATATCCCTTCTCTTATTAATTCCTAAGTGGATATACTTATTTCTTGCATTGACCGGTCCTTCAAACCTTCTTGCATTCTTTCAACTTCGATATCTAATTCTCTTGTGTTCTGCTGCTTCGACTTAACTTCTTGTTCTTTTATCAGTCAATCTATTTTTCTAGCTATGAAATCCCTTAGTTCCTGCTTTTTCTTTTCTATAGCTTCTTCCTCTGCTTTCCTTCTGATCTGATCTTTATCAATCCAAGTCTTTCCTAACAAAAGAGGGAATGAGGTGTTTTTCTCAACTAGCTTAATGAATTCAAATTCCTCTTCTGTTGATGTGTCACAAATGATAAAAGGTACATTATTAACTCTTCCACATAGGGTTATCATCTTTCCTTTAAATAAGCCTATCTTTCCATTAGTACCATAGTGGGATTTCCCAAAAATTTCCAAGTGTCTTATGTCATAATATTCACTTGTGTCTCCTCATCTAGGACACAGTCTATGTCAAAGTCTCTTAGTCTTGTATCTATGCATTGTTTTTTTTTCATGATCTCTAATAAACTGACATCTTTGTGATCATCCATTGTTTCTTTTAACTGTACTAATGTAGTTTGAAATTTCTTCGATCCTTTCTCTTTCTAATCTTCTAGCATGCTCTTATTCTCTTGACTCATGTTCATTTGTTCAACTTTAGCAATCGTCCTTGGGAAATCATCAACCTCATGACCAACAATTTTACAACAAAGACAAATAAGACCTATACCATGGAATTCCTTAGCAAAATTTCTCGGCCATCTGCAGTTACAACATAATGTCAATCCTCTCTTCCTCTTGTAAGTTCCCCAACTTCTCCTCTAATGCGCACTAGGATCACAGTGCTTGACCTGCAATCTGCAAAAATTATTTCTAGGTTCCTGCATCCATTCATTAGTCCAACAATTCTTTCTATGTATAGGAATAACATATCTTTCTCTATTTCTATTAGCTTTACTCAGATTAACTTTTTCTTCTAATTGTGTCCTAGCTTTCGGACTGAACAAAATCTATCAAACATACCTAGATTCATGCTTTTGAAACAAAAGTTTCCACTTATCTTACTCAATCAAAGTACAAAGCTTTACCTTTTTCAAGATATTATCTCTTTTCTTCAAATCATATTTCTCTTTTAGCACAAATCTTCGCAAGTCAAATAGAGTATTGTGCACTACAACAACAGATCTACGCACAGAGCTTCTCTTTTTTTTACCTCAGTTCCCAACAATCACAGTTTCAGTCCCGACAACGGAACCATTTGTTGGCACAAGGGCAGACCCAGGGTTCAACGCTTCAACAATGCACCAACAAAACCCTAACTATCGGCCCTTTCGGAAACACCTGCGAAGTAGGAGAAGTCTCACCCGAGGTAAAGGCAAGGGGGGTTACAGGACTCAAGTGTATGTAACCAAGATGGGACACAGATCTATGATTATAATACTTCTATAGAGTACTTAGGAACAACACGCATCAACCTATTAGTCTTTATTGCATCACAGGTCAAACCCTAAGTACAGATCAACGCAGTAACAATGACAAAGTAAACACCACACATAGAATCATAAGCTAGATCTAGAACATTCAACATAAATAAAGCACTAATCACACACACACACACACACACACACACACATATATATATATATATATATATAATATATACAAATAAATACACTAAGCAGATTCACAACATAAACATCATAGCACAAACCAAACCCTAAACACATGATATACATGATTCACCCTAGTGTGGGGCTATGTCCACAAACTACTTTTTCTTTTTTAGGCTTCTATCTCTTACATCCTGCTTCTCATGTGCAGTAAGACACAGAGGCAAGCTTCGCACGTGAGAGGTGAGCTGCGCACTAAGCACCAGATCCACCTTCCCAAAATTAGGTCAAGGCACAGAGCCAACTCCTCTATCAAGCACGAAGTCTTTCATACATGTTTTGTTTCACAAAGAAACTCAGAAC
>JZKD02S1921814.1:1913984-1937565 GCA_000966675.3 Picea glauca | reverse complement strand
GCTTTAACCTGGGGATAAGGCCAGCAGCCTGTGTGAACGTTAGCTGAACTTCGGTTCTACGTCTAACTAGTAATACTCAAAGCCCTCCCTTTCGGTGTTAAAGAAGAAATAGTCCCAATGGATCCTTGTCCGTCAGGTTTGTAAACCTTGGTGAATGTTATCTTGAATATTGTTTATGTCGTGGTTGAGTAATAAGTATGCCGACCTGTCCTGGACTTACGTAACCTACTTACCCAAGTTAGTATTTTAGGGTGGTTGTTCATGTGATTAATGTTGAAATTGTGTTCTGTCGTTGGAGTCCTCTCGTCACGCATCCTCCGTAAGGAGCGCAATTGTTCTTCTTATATATGTTGTACTTGACCGTGGTCAGTTAGTCGCTTGGTCTGTTGTGTCGGGCGGGATGTAGACGCCTCCATGTTCCTCAGAACAGTCGCCAGCCCTGAGAACTTAAATGGTTAAAGATGATGGGAAACTAGGCTTGAGCATTGATTATGTGTCTTGGGGGTCCTAACCTTGCAGGGTAGGATGGGCGGGAGGTCAGTCGCTTTTAGCAGTCAGCTATGCTTGTCGCATGATCATCATTCATGCCTGTGGTTACGTATCGTGCGTCCTAGTCCTATCCTTATGTTCATCCTAGTTGTGTTGCATCGTCGTCAGGTGGCGACGCAGAGTCGAGTAGACTGTAGTTGTCTCCTTGTACATACGCACACACACACTTCCAAAAAAAAAAAAAAAAAATTGCACCTATCTCTAGGATGGTTGTCGTAACGAGGCGGATCGTTACATATTTTTTGGATTTTAATAAATAAAATGTGATGCCAATTGCCAGAGGATATGGGCAGAGATGGGGGATGAGTTTTCCACAAGAGAAGGGACTGTTTACGAGGGATCCAAGGGGAAAATCGTTTATGAGTATTAATTTAACCCATTTTCCTAATTTTTATTATCAATGGGGATAAGTTCTAATTTTCTATTTGAGTGTATGAGAGCCCAATCATTAAACTCATGTAAGAGGGTGGATGTGAGAGTCACATCCCAAATTTATTGGAGAGCATGGGGTTGAAGTACAATCAACATTAGGCAGAGTGAGAAATCAATTGTCTTGGGAAAATAGAGGAAATCCATATGGGTAGAACAAGTAGTTTTTACACATCTAGTTTTGACATGAACAACAAGCATCGAAGAAAGGGAAGATCACTTGAACTAGAGAAAGAAAGTTAGGAGAACTATGGAGCATGCTCGATTTTGTTGGAGATGAAGATTGAAGAATCGGTTTGTCAGTCCTGAAGAGTGAACTCTTGTGGGAGTTGCACTGTAACACCAAGTGTTTGTTGTTTTTTTCTGGTAGTTTTCCCTATTGTGAGTTCCCTTCAAATCTCAGTAGAGAGATTCCTGGTTACATGTGCTAAAGGGACCCTGATAAATTAATGGAACGCGTGATGGACTGAGAACAGTGAAGGGTTATATTCCTTGGGTTGGGAAGGTCAAGAGGAAGAGAGTTGGTGGAAATCAAGATAACTATAGGATAATACCAATGGGTTGTGAGATATCTGAGTTGTGATGGAATGGTGAGAGACACCCTTTTTTTGTCGATTCCTAGCCCCATATTGGGGGTGACTTGTTGTTAATATTTAGAATAATTTTATGGTTGGGTGGAACATCCATCCCAAGTAGCTCGTTGCACAACTATTTTAAAAAGATAAATGTTTATTTGTTTTCCTAAGTTAATTTTTGAGTTTTAACTGTTATGCATTTTACTATGTGCATGAGAATGAATTATATGTCGTTGTGGTGAATTTATTAGTTGCATTTACATTTTTAACTAGTATCGACAATCACATGAACTTGATTTTCATGTTGTTCATAATTATGTGTTTAAATGTATCTATTATTTTATTTTTTAGTAGTAACGGTAACGCAATTTCGGTGCGGTGCTCAAATCATCACATGCACTGGGAAATAGTTGTCACATGCAATACAAATCTTGTTTCACATGTACTTTGTCTATGTGGCTTCACGACATTCATGTTAGTTAGCATGATATAGCTTCATTTAAATAATGGTACGCACAATGGCTAAATCTATGTATAATTCGTAGCTGGTAAGCTACATGAAGTTAATTAGTAGTCTAAAAATTTCTAATTATGTGTATTTTCTGCAAGTAATGCTCTTTGGTTAAGATGGGGGACATTACAGAGATTTTGGTTCAACATTGGACTTGTATGGGCCAAAGATTAGCATGAAATCAGTAAATTCATCATCTCAACATTTGAGTTGTGTCAAATTTGGGGAAGACGGTAAAATCTGAGTGAAATCCCCAAATTTATAAGCAATTAAAGTCAAAATTGCACTCAGAATGGTTTTTATGGAGAGGTCATTTCGAATTCCAAGAAAGTGAATTGCCTTAGATAGGCGAGTCATCCATTTATATGATGGTCATGATGGTAGCGAGATGAAAATATGGAAAATAAACTAAACGAAGAAAGGAATTGTGTGCATATTGAATATCGACATTGGACGCTTGATCCAGTTGGATATTGGTGGCCACCCACCTTTTCCAACTAGCTCAAAACAACTTTCTGGTAATTTTGGCAATTTACTATTTTTAGCAGGTTTTAACTTTCGAGGCCATTTTGAGGTCCTAAATGAAGGTTTTTCAAGATCGAGGTTCTCAATGATATTTGAAGGCATTATTGAGCCCCCAAAATGAACCTCCTCGAATATACCTTTCCAATGAGTTATCATATGCCTGAAACGGAGATCGTATGCAAAAGTTACCACCCTGGAAAGTTGATGTACTCACTTACCCAAACGGGGCCCACATGACTTTTGGCGCTTCATCTCCTAGGGTTAGGTTTTTGGATGTCTATGGTTTTTGTCATTCTTTCTTATTGTAAAAATGCCTTCAAATCCTCATTGTAATCATGTTCTTGCGAATGTGAGTAGCCATCACATCTCTTCTCAGAGATAAGTTGTCACCATTCTAGCGAGTCTTTCACACTGTATTTTTACAATCTCTGTACATTTCTTTCATTAATAGAAATCGTGTATTACTGTATATCTATTTTTATGGTTGCATCTCTGATATATTTATGTTATATTATTGAATATATGCGATATCTCTGGGCATTTCTTTATTATATCTCTGATCTCATTTCGTGCCAAAAATAATCTGGATCAGTGGTATCAGAGCAGGCTGCTCTTGATCGTTTTTTCAGTGCATGTCCCTGATGAGGTCCAAGTATAGAAAGTTGGGTCTCGATATTGTCTCTCTTGAAGACAATCACTCTCACACACCCAAGAAACCCTCAATGGAAAAAAAAAAGAAAAACGATGGAGCAGACGATCCTATCATTCTGTTACTTGAGAAAGCTCTCACGTGACAGAGGGACGAAATGATGGAGAATTTTTCCCACATCCTTCAACGCCTACCGAGAGCATCAGGCGCATCTTCACCAAGAAACCACTTTGGAGGCACCTCTCCTTTCAAGGTACAAGTTAATTTTGATATTCCTATATTTGAAGGACAGATAGATGCAGAAGCCCTAGAAAAATGGTTAACTCTGCTAGAAGGTTATTTCTTTGTTCACAATTTTTTCGACAAAGAAAATATCACCATCACACTCCTTAAAGATCTCCCTCATGTCAAACATTGGTGGGAAACTTATTGGGAGCAAAGTTCCACAGAGGAGTCTGCAATATATGGGGTCGATCCCACTTGGGATTTTTTTATGCATGCGGTAAAGGAATAGTATCACCATGTTAGAAACTATGAGGACCAGTACATGAGATGGACCACATTGTGGCAAGAGAGGGGCCAAGAAGTTCCAGAGTTAACCAATACCTTCCATAGCTTGTGCACCAAGCTGGGTATCAAAGAATCTGAGTGACATTTGGTTCTGAAATACCATGGGGCTCTACACAGATACATCTAGACTGAAATGGACTTTCTGGACATCTCATCACTCGGTGTTGCTTATCGAATGTTGTTAAAATCGAGAAGAAATTTAAGCACTACAACAAATAGGATTTTGGTTCTACAAATATGCAACAACCAAAGTATGACAAAGACGTCCCTAACAAACAGTCTCTTGAAAACCAGTCCAAGACACGAGAAAAGAAGGGTCATGGGAAGACAAAAAAGGACACCGAAAAATGGTGTGATTTTCACAAAATCCCCTGGCACAACACCGATGAATGTCTCTCAAAACATTCATTGGTGGCCGAAATCAAAGACAAAGAGCCAAAACCTGATTCAGAATCTGATTCTGAAAATAATGGTAAAGAACAGATCAGTGACGCAGACCCCACTGCTATTGTCGTGACCGCAACAATTCAACTAGAAGAACCAACAGATCCTAAAGAGGGACAGTGCATTTTTCATTCACAAATGTGGGTGAAGGGGACCCCGCTGCATTTTATTGTTGATAGCGGAAGCCAAAAGAACCTCATCTCAGCAGAGGTCATCAAATAGTTGGGATTGTCGACAACACCACACCCGCAGCCATACAACATCGGGTGGCTTCGCCAAGGACGAGATCTCCGTGTCAGCCAACAATGTCGATTGTCATATGGCATCCAACCCTTCAAGGATGAGTTATTATGTGATGTTGCCCCACTGGATGTCTATGATTTTCTCTTGGGCCAACCATATATGTGGAAGTGCCATGCTATTTATGAGTCTTGATCCCGCAGTGTCATTGTTTCTCTGGGGGGTCATCTCTACAAAATACCAAAGGTAGTTCCAACTACTGTTCCACCTAAAAAGTGCCACAAGGTAGTATCTCATACTTCAAAATTCATCTTCTTCACAATCTGTTCAAAAGGAGAACAAAAGGACACTGCAACCACTACAGCCTTGCCCCAAGCACCTTCTATCCAACAGAAGCAGGTCGACAAGATTGCAGCAAAGTGCAAAGATTCCTTTGCACATCGTCCTCTCATGTATCTCGACTTGTTGAATATCCTCAAGCTCAACAGGTTCATGATAGACTTCCACAAACTGAGCAGCGCGACGTCTCCTGCAAGACAAGCAGCTCACCAAGATGCAGATTCAACAAACGCTTTTCCTTCTCCCCCAGGAACTCAACGCAATCGAGACCATTGCTTCCTAAGGAGGGAATATTGATCCAGGTCGATATCGGTGGCCACCCACCTTTTCCAACTCGCTCAAAACAACGTTTTGACAATTTTGGCAATTTACTATTTTTAGCAGCTTTTAACTTCCGGGGCCATTTTGAGGGCCTAAATGAAGGTTTTTCAAGATCAATGTTCTCAATGATAGTGTAATGCATGATTGATCACCCAAAATGAATCTTATCAATGATACCTTTGCAACGAGCTATCATATGCCTAAAACAGAGATAGTATGCAAAAGTTACGACCCCGGGAAGTTGATGTACTCACTTACCCAAACGGGGCCCACGTGACTTTTGGTGCTTCATCTCCTAGGGTTAGGTTTTTGGATGTCTAGGGTTTTTGGAATTCCTTCTTATTGTAAAAAGGCCTTTAGAGCCTCATTTTAATCATCTTCTTTCGAATGAGAGTAGCCATCACATCTCTTCTCAGAGATAAGTTGCCACCATTCTAGCGAGTCTTTCACTCTGTATTTTTACAGTCTCTGTACATTTCTTTCATTAATAGAAATCATGTATTATTGTATATCTGTGTTTATGGTTGCATCTCTGATATATTTCTATTATATTATTGAATATATGTGATATCTCTGGGCCTTTCTTTATTATATCTTTGATCTCATTTCATGCCGAAAATAATCTGGATCAGTGCTACACACTGAATATTGGTGTGCAGTATAAAAGTTGTGCGCATTGAATATTGGTGTGCGGTATAAAATTTGTGTGCATTGAATATTGGTGCGCGATATAAAATTTGTGTGCACTAAATATTGATGCACGGTATAAAAGTTGTGTGCATTGGATATGGGTGCACGGTGCGTGCACTAAATATTAGTGTCGTGGGTGTAGAAGTTGTGTGTGTTGAATATTAGTACATAATATTGAACTGATGCACACATGGGATTCAAAAAAGGAAGGGAAGTGGCAAATGATAGGAGCAGGTCGATTTGGCGAACTATTACAACAATAAACCAATGTGTTATGTGAAAATTTTCTAGTTTTGAAGGTCATCAACTTATGGAGTGATTTTGAGGGCCTAAACGACCTTTTTAGGTAGTCGAAAGACACAAGATCTAGGTGTACATATGGTACACATTCACTATTTATCTCAAATAAAAGATCTTGAGGAGATTTTTCCAACGAGTTATTATGACCACAAAATAGAGCTTGTATGAGAAAGTTACAGCTGAAACTATAGAGAGCATATTCCAGCACCAATTTACTTATGGAGGGAATAAATCCTTGATCAGAAGTTTGTTTAAGAAGAAACAATAGTCTATGGAAAGATTGTGATCAATAGAAGGAAGCCATGGAGCCAGATTTGAAATCTGGGTACATAAAATGCACATGAAGAAAAATGAGACACATGTAGCATACATGGATAAAAGGGGAAAACAATCTAAACTTTCCCGAACCATAACTCTCATCTCGGAGCTCTGATTTGAGAAAACAAATAGTCACTAGAAATGGATTGAGGAGGAGAATTCATATATTAACCCAGAAAATTAATCTAAGTAGTATAAGTTAAAATTAAGATGATTGGTGGAATTAAAGAGAAGAAAAACAATTATGCATTCTTTTCGAGAATTGTGTATGTATATATATTTTTCTAATATAAATTTATTTGCATGCACATTTTCTTACAAAAATTAGATTCAGGAAGTCAGTTTGGTTCCTATATGAGAAATGCAGGCATGGAGGATGTCGAAGGGTCCTACCTCCATGAGGAAGAGGTTATAGGTTTACATGTCTGCATGGGAAATGCTAAGATGAGGTCTAATGAAAGAAGAGGAAAACATGAGCTTTTAACTATGAGAAGCCTACATAGAGAAGTGTAGAGATATAGGGAAGATAATGAAAGATTTATTAAGTCTCATGAATAGATAATTTAGATTTTTAACATGTTTCATAGACAAGCCAATAAAGACTGGCACAAAGCAAGCATCTAGTCATAGACAAGTGACAACTACATCCATATCCCATAGAAAGAGGGACGAGCATGGGAATGACAGTAAATTGAGGAGTATGATAAGACACCATCATTCCAAAGGGAAATCCACTAGAATAACTCATGTGATTTCAGGTCCAGGGAGCAGCCCAAGTGTGTATCCTATCAGGAGGCAGAGGAGAAGACATGAGGCAGACATCTTGCAAGGTGAACTTAGAAAAATCAAACCACCAACTCTCAATGGTGAGCAT
Source organism: Picea glauca (assembly GCA_000966675.3). Lineage (NCBI taxonomy): Eukaryota > Viridiplantae > Streptophyta > Pinopsida > Pinales > Pinaceae > Picea > Picea glauca. The sequence continues at coordinate 1,930,231 of JZKD02S1921814.1, read as the reverse complement.
GGGAAGGGAGAAGAGGTTGAGGCCTGGCTATTGGAAATGAAGAAAGATTTATAGCTGCAATATTATCCCTCAAGGGTAGAAATAAGAATTGTAACCTACCACTTGCAAGGAAAGGTATCCATGTGGTGGGATCATCTTAATAAATCCAAACACCTTGATGAAAGGAAGGTCTCATGGAGGTAGTTCAAAGGATATTTCTAGGAGAAATATTTTTCATATCATTACTATGAGAGGAAAACGAAATAATTCTTTGAACTCAAGTTGGGAAGCATGACAATGGATGACTATGAGAAGAGGTTGTTTTATTTGATGAAGTATGTGGTCTTCATGAAGGATGAGAAGGTCAAAATCCAAAGGTTTTTGAGTGGGTTACCCTCCTTCTATAGTGACAAAATACAATATGATAACCCAAATACTTTGGAGGAGACCATAAGAAGATAAAAACATATTTATGAGCATAGTAGAGGGAGGTCAGTCTTCCAAAAATATTGGAATGATAAGATGAAAGAAAAGAGGGATCAAAGGAAAAATTGTTTTAAGACACCCTTTTTCAAGAACAACTCCCAAGGAAATCAATGAGGTCATTCAACACAAAATGATAAAAATACAATGTTGACAACCATTTTGGTCAATAGTTCTTATTTGGAAAAACATTTCGAGGCTTCCCCTCATCCTAGATTGTTTGCGCAAAGTTTTTCCACACTTACGCTAAATTGTTGCTTCATATTTTGATACTTGATTTGACAATTTATTTTCATAAGTATTCCATTATTCATAATATGGGATCCAACCTTGTTTTAAGGTCATTCTCTAAATTATTGGCATAAGCATTTGGGAATTTCCATTTTACTTGCTTCTTAATCCTACGTAAAAGGTCTCTTCTAGAGGGAATGATACATCCTTTAGATCTTACAAAATTTAAGAAATGTCAAAATCCCTAAATCCATTTGTGCATCCTCCAGTTCATATTAAGAGAAACTCTAATTCACCTATCAACTCTTCCAAGATTTTTTTTTAACTATTATCGATGTGTCGTCATTAAACCTACTCTCTAGTACATGATGTTAATTTCTTCGAAATTATGAGCAATCCCCTTATAATGATAGAAAATAAGTTCCTCTCAGTGATCAAGATAATATTGTTGATGAATGTGACCCCATTGATTACATGAATAACTATAAGAGAAAATATAGCTTGTTGCATATCAAATTGTAAAAATGGTTTTTTTCAATACCATCAATGTCTTCAAAATTATTGGGTGATATCTTAAAAGGGAATTCCAAAAGGATCAAAATAAAATGTATGCACATAAGTTCACATAGCCTTAGACATATGCTTTCCAATTTTTAATGTAAACGATATAATCTAGGCTTAAGATTGATTAGTTCCCTCCCTTTCATGGTTTCTTTTATGGAAAACTTCTTGTAGCATTGGCTGGCTTACAACATAATCCTCAATTTCAAGGAAGGCCCACAAAAATAGAATGAACCCAAACCCCATCTCACCATTTATTCATCCCATTTGACAACATTATTCACAACTAGAATTATGGAACTTTACATTAGCAATATCATTCCAAAAGTTTCAAAGGTTCTGAAATATCCAACACTGAAATATGGTGCTAGCTCATTGAATTTAATGTCCAATGTGGATATCATAATTTTAGAATGGATAGGATACTTTTTCCTCCTTGAGAATATGTTGAATATTGTGTTATATGCTCAGGATAAATGACTGAATCCACATAATATTGTTTTTTTTTATAAGTCTTCTCTTTACCTGACACTCACTAAGGATGCAAACTACAAGGCAGGAGGAAGTGAGTCATCCATCCACTTATCATGTTTCAATTTTTGAAATCAGGAAATCAAAAGCCTCAAAAGTTTGTTATGAATGAAAATGAGAGAGGAGTTATAACATTTGTGGTTCATCAATCTTCTCCCTCGGGTTATGGTTATATGAGCTTGAAAAAATAGAGGTAAAGTCTTCTCATTTTCAAGCAATGGACTACAATTCTTTATTTGTTTAAGAGTCATGCGACTAAAATAATTGTTGAAGATACTGGAAGTGGGAATTCCACTCAAATTATATAGTACCTATATCTAGGAAAAGGGGCATTTGGAAAAATTTATGTTGCTTATAACAATGAAAATGACAAGAAGTGTGCACTTCTCCTGAAGTCATCGAAAATACAAATGGATATGTAGGCGTAAATATGAATCTTAATATGCATGCTAACACATTTATTGTACTTTGTTGTTATTATTATAACAATAATATTGATTCTTATAAATTACAATAAACAGAAGGATAATGGCCTCAAACTAAATCTAATTAATTACAAATATACCAACTGCAATATGTTGGGAGATTCGATTGTAGGAGAAATGGGCGTGTGGGTATTGTATGTATGGAAAGAAAAAGGCCAACCATCACTACAAACATATAAAAGGGTATCTGCATAGAGCCTGCCAACACCTTATGTCCAACTCAGGTTGAGAAGTTACAATTACCATCGCCAATAACAAGGAAGCATGCCATCTTGCAACCTTTTCTCAAGGTAGATTTGCCTGAGAGTCTTCAAGAAATTATTAGTGTGGAAACTAATCTATTTTACAAACAAAAACAAAAATCGATACATAGACTCTTTTATTTGATTAAATGAAATAAAAGAAGGTGGTTCTAATTAGTTTATTTCAGTCATTTACTGAAACAACCCAAACTATCAAAACTCTCCATCAAATGCTATAAAACAAGCAGTAGGAAGCCATCCTATAGATAAAAAAAATAAAAAAAAATAAATTTAGAGAGAGGGATGTCTTGCAAAGTGGCAGAAGGAATAGAGTAAGACTGAGTTTAGGTTGTGTCCTTGAGATAGCTACCTTGAGCTTCATCGTCATTGTTATGTTAAATATCCGACTCAATTTTCTTCTTTGTCTTTTTTTATGTGCTTGGATACTCTATGTATGATGTTAATTCCATCAAGAGTAGTTAAAGAAAAGAACTATGATCCAAGTCTATGCAGGGTCTTGAAAGAAACAAAGAATCCAAGAAAATGTATGGGGTTTTAATTTAACAATAAAGATCAAACTCTTTTTATCTCTAGAATTTATTTCTAGTTTATTTTTTCACTATTTATTTATTTCCTCCTGATTTAATATTCAAAATTACAAAAATACCAAAACATTTTCAACATATTTCTTATCTTTAAATAGTTTTAATGTATATAATCTTTCTTTTATTTTATTTTATTAGTTTACCTTTGTTTCTTTAACCATTTCCCGATTAGATATTTTAAAAAGAAACAAAAGGTTATTTTCATACATTTATTATTCTTTAGGGCTTGCTTTTGTAAATAATAATTAATTAGTTTTTAGGTTGTTTATTAGTCCCTACTGAAGGCGTAGAGGGACTATAGCTATCGATAATTCATTGACTTTATATTAGTTTTTCATTTGACTACAAATTTTTGCATACTTTCTAATGTTCGACATAGAGAACTAAAAGCATTATTTTTTATATAATAAAAAAAACTCTATATGTTATGATTTGATTGGATGATAGATTTGAGGTCTTATTGCCACCTTCGTTATTCCCAATGAATTTTGTGTTGCCATATCCAAAGTTCGATCATGTACGGTACTTTTTTTATTTGTATTAATCATATTGAAATGTTTAGATATCCAAGGTTTATAGTGATCAATAATTCAAAAGTTTATAACCTTGTATTGTGATTTATTTTTTTATTTGTGCTCCTATTATTATTATTACTCCTTTGTATTTGTATTGAAATGTATTGACACTATTTTTGAGGTGCTTGTATAGGCCTGAGAACTTAAATATTTACATGACGTGAGGTCCTCAAACATGCCTGGCAGCTTAAATGTTTGCATACTGCGAGGCACTTAGACAACCTGACAGCCTTAAATTTTTATCTAAATACGCTTCTGTGAGTACATTTTTCCTTGAAATTTTCCATATAATGTTGCAATGAATTTGGACAATATTGTTGTCCACCGCCAATTGAATAGGCATTGTATGTTTCATACTTATTCTAGCCTTGGAATGCAATTTCCTCATCGTTGAAGCTACATACATTGTTTACTGGTTCGGTGAGTGACTCTTCTTCGCTAGTTCGTCAGTTATTGCTTGTTGTTGTTGTTTGGTTCAGAATTCGACTTCTTCATTGGTTCGTCAATTGCTGCTTGTTGTTGTTGTTTGGTTCAAAATTCGACTTGTGCTTCTGCCTTTCATCGTTTCAGAGTAAGATTCCATGCCATAGTTTCATTTTCTATTCCTTCTTTGTTGTTCAGTGTTTGCAATTTGCAAGTAAGAATGTTTACTTATTTCTACTGGCATACTTGTCATGTGTTTCTAGTTCCTTTTGTGCTTTAGCTGTAGTTTTGTAATCGTTAGAGATACATATGTTCTTTACTGGTTCGATGGTTGTTTCTTGTTCGTTGGTTCATTGGTTTGTCGGTTGTTGGTTGTGTTTGTTTGGCTCAGGTTTACGATTTGGGGCCCTGGGGCTGTAGTTGGGCCTATTCGTGCTTTCTCGTTGGTTTGGTGCTTTCTGTTTTCTTTTGTTTACTTCGTCTTTGTAGGGTTGGGGTCCTGCGTCGACAGTTGAAGATGGTTTTTGTATTTTATATTATTATTATTATTGGGCGCTTTGCGATGTTCATCCCCTGCACCCACGAGTGGACATGAGGTTGTGTTATTTTTCATGTCTGGTGAGGTCGATATCTGTTTTGTCGTGAAATTTTTTATGGTACTTCAGTGTTGACATGATAGAAAATAGTTGCGTAAAAAATAGTTCGAGTAGTACATGTGCAATTGCAATATCCGTTGTTTTTTTTGTTAAAATAAAACATGTGCAAGCTGCACTTATAAACCATGTATGGTGGAATTTTCCCATATCAAAATACATGTTCTTCATTCTCTACACAGGTTGGTGTGACCACGATACAATTTTTCTTGTACTTGAGATATGATATGTACAACAAAGATACTGCAAAATTATATTTCCATGTTTGGAAGCATATCTAGATAGTTTTCCATGGAAAACCAAAATCTTGTATCGTGTGCACATCAGTCTATGTAGAGGATAAAGAACATGTATTTCCATGACTGGAAGAATATCTGGATACTTTTCCACAGAAAACCAAAATCGTTTAGCTATGGCCATGCAATTTGGTAATATTTTGTGGCTTGTAATATATTTTGGGTAGGGAAAAAATTTATATATTTACAACCATGGATGGAGAAAAGAAAAGGTTTATGTTTATGCCTATCTTTTATTCTATTCATTTAGTCTCATTTACTGTATGTACATATTACCTATTCTCTGGTGCATACCATCTTCCATTCATGTTCATTGTATTTTGTGTGTTCCAACAGTCAAACAAATAGAATAGCTAGAGAAAACAATAGAGTCTTGACTACATAAGTGAAAGAGGAGATAGAAAGGTACATGCTTGTATTGTTATTTCATATTGCATTGTTTTTTATTTCATTTATTGTTTGTATAAGTGTTCACCTAGTTTATTGTATGTATATGTTGCATACCTTCCTACATAATAACTTATCTTCATTACATGTCTTCATGTCCATTGTATTTTTCCTGCATTGCTAAACTTAAACAAATAGAATGGTCTGAGAGGATGATGGACTCTTTGGCAGGAATGTAGACAAGGAGTTACAGAGGTGGATACCTATACTCTTATTTCATATTCCAATGTTCAGTATTTCATTTACTATCTGTGTATTTGTTGTTCTTTCTCTGTTGCTTTGCACCCTTTTTTTTCCCCTGTATCTATATACTACATATAGTTCAGCTTATTCTCATGTGAATTGTATTTTGTTTGTTGTTGCATTGAAATAAATAGAATTGTTTTTCTTTCTTTTACATGTCTGTCTTCATACTAACTTTCCTTCATGTCCATTATATATTCAATGTTTCTACCTTGGAAGAAACATGTTGGTTGGATAGGAAGATGAATTGTTCTATGCAACAACAAAGGGTTATGTGGTACAATCTTCGAAAAGGTATGCCAACTGTGATAGTAAATTAAATATACAAAGCGGGTGGGGGCATATAATATTAGACTAGAAAAAGATGACTTGGAAGCAATGGGCCTTTGTGCCCTCCCATTTCTATTTTTTCCATTTTCTATTATCCATTTTTCTTTCTAATTTCTCTGCTTAGTGGTCTTTCTGAAAATTCCTTGGTACGCGGGTTGGCAGACTCATGGGTTCAAATTTATCGTCATGCTTCTACCTTATTCCATACTTACCCACGTTGTCGATTGCAGGTGTTGGCTGGCAAGTTCAAGATTTCTCCCCTGGCTTCCGAGGGTCCACGATATACAGATTGGTCGTCCTGCCCCACCATCACGCCCTATTTACTGTTACACATTTTCCCAATCAAAAAATCATAGGCATACAATTTGACCCTCGAGTCCTCATGTTTCCTGAGTATCCCTTGACACCCTATTTTGTATTCCATCTCCTTCCACCCTTCATGTGACATTAAGAACTAGTATGGACAGTATACAATGCATATTCTTGTTTAGTCCTTCTTATTTTAATCTACACATGCTTTCATCAGAAAAATTTGGACTAGTGACATGGCCATGAGCAGTCAGTCATCCCAGAAATCAACAGACCCACAAGGCCAAAGGTAAAGATGCATACATTATGTTCCTAGTATTTTTACCAAGCAAATATCCTCAGCTATTTATTCATCTATGGCATGGTGAATATGTTGATGTCATGTGAAATACATGGTTTGCAATTCACAAGAAGTATCAACAAGTACAAGAAAGACACCGAACATAGTGCAGGTTCTGCAGACTAAGAGGTGTGGTTGCAAAACTCTAGCTCCATGGTTCATCGAAGCTATGTGTCCACTTGTAGATTTATGCCAGTGAAAAAAGAATACAAAAACACAATGCACACTACCATTCACTTTAGTTTTCCTGTTAAAAAATTGTCACTGGGTATAGACTTGTAACACCCAAACTACTATCAATAGAGGGCTTGAACAACCATCGAACTTGACAAGTGTTCATCGGGGACATAATGGTCGTCTATAGCACCTACTTGGACAAGGAAAACAAAACTAGATCCATTATGCGTGCTGACATGACATACAAGGAGGCCATGATGACAACCACATTGACTATTCCTACACAACTTGTCCAGAAACATGCATAAAATATATTTTCGGGTGATGGGATATCCATTACAAATTTTAATATATTCCCCAAAATAGTATATGACAGTGGTGATTGTGATCGGATTATTTCTCTCAATGAAACAAGTATTGTGGAAAAAATTCCCGATGTTTGTTCATAATATTGTTTCGTCCTGGACACAACTATCAACTAACTTGCACAGAGCAATGATATTTACCTAATCGGAACCATTGGCGCAATTTTCACACTGGCGAGAAAAATTGGTTCACAACACATTCTCCATATAAAATATGGAGAGTCAGACAACAACAAAGCAATGGTACCATTCTCCATATCCATTTTTGTCCTTTACTTTAGCATGTGCATGTATCTTGGGTAAGTTAGACAAATATTGCACAGTTCCATGTTGCAGCTGCAATTGTTTGATACCTAGTCAAATTTGTTTTCATCAATGGAACAACAATTGCATACAGGCCAATTTCCATCCACTTATGCTCTTCAAAAATATAACAAAGAAAATGGATGTTAGAGAAAGGATATTTCGCACAACCCAAGCAACATTTTTAATAGAGTTGCGAGCAGACATAGTACAGGATCTAAAGAAACTAACTAGCTCTACAATTGTTGTACGTATACATCTACATAATCATCCTCACTTTTCTTATACAAATAGCCTTCACCGAATTTCTGCGGCTTGTTTTATTTTTTATTTTTTTTGAGCGGGGGGTGGGGCGTGAAGTTTTGTATTATATTGTTCAGTGTATTAATTCATATGCTTGTGTTTCCAGGTTGAAGGTGTTTTGGTTGAAATGAATGCGTACTCGAGCCCCTTTGAGCCTATATGTGCGAAATGAAACTTTCATGCTTCTTCTTCCACTTTGATAAGTGATGATACGATTGATTTTATGCAATGCAGTGAAAAATGTCCATATATATATGGAAATTTCCTCAATGCTTCCATCTGAACCATGGGAAACTCAACCGCGCATTGTACAATTAGGCATCCTCTGTTACAAGATGTGCTTCCTAGGTTAGCAGAATTGTCGTATGAAGCATACCTAGAGAAAAAGTCAAGCAGTGTCTTCATGCTGTGCGACTTTCGGATACACAAGAAATTTACCTTAAATGAGGACAATGCAATATTTCATATCGGCTGAAGAAGAAGAAAAAAAAAAACAAGAAAAAAAACATATCAAGCTTTGGCATCAAACGAAAATATATCATGTGTCTTTGTAATATTTCTTCAACACCCATATGAATGTTCGTTGAACTCGAGTACTTGAGAATCTAATTACAAATGCAATCGATGTTGTTGTTTTGATGTTTTCTTGCATCTCCTAGTAAGAATTTTGCAATGTGTCTCTGCAATATTTCTTCAACACCCAGATGAATGTTCGTCGGACTCGAGTACTTGAGAATTTAATTACAAATGTAATCGATGTTGTTATTTTGATGTTTTCTTGCGTCTATCAGTGAGGAATTTTCATATTTGTTTCAGTGTGCAAATAAAATAAAATAAAACATGGTGGGTGGTTGTTGCTTTGATGGAGGATCCTGCACGTTTTTTGGGTGCCCAAATTCGACAATTGTTTATCAACTATTTATCCATTACAAGATTTTTGCAATTTTATTTCAGGTGCCTGAATAAAGTAAACATTTGTCTCCAACTATACATTTATGGTATGGTATCTACATTTTCTCGATGCCCTAACTGAAAAAAAAGAAGGAACTTGTCATAGATTGAAACATCAGCTTGAGATATTCAGATCTCACTATAGAGATTGCATGCACATAAGATTGTTCGGTCCAAAAATGGGAAGCATGGCAGAAAACCCCATATATCCCATGGCCCCAGTTATTTTCTCATGGGAACATATACTAGATGTAAGAGAAAACCAATGGCACGATGTGTTTTATTTATATATCAAATTGTTTGATGCAAAGGTCGATGTGTGCTGCTCTATGGAACCTTGTGGGATCTTGCTTGCGGCCTGTTTGAAGTTTACTTGGTTCTTGGTTGTATGCTTCGTCTGTGAATTTGTATATCATAGAACTCCGAGTGTTGTTTGGAGGAAATAGAACCATAGAATTGCAATTTCTTATCCAGCTGTCTCTCAAAGTTCGTCTACCAATTTGTATGGCATTGTGACGCAAATGTAGTATGTCGCTTGTTTTCGCAGTTTTCCTTGATCGATGAACTTGGTAAAATTAATGTCCTGGAATAATCTGTAATAAACGAATATATACTGTGCGAAGTCCAATGGTGTTATCATATCAGCAAGAAGCCCTTAAAATTTAAATTGGTCATTGTTATACTTGCAGTGATAGAATTTAAAACAACTTTGTTTTGTTTACTTCATTTTTTTCAAAGTAAGAGATTTAATATCCTTTAATAATTTTATGTAATTAAATTTTACAATATCAATATTTAATATTAATAATTTAGTATTTGAAAATAATGTTTTTAGATAATGTTAGATAGTTGATAGGGATTCTCGTCCTTAAACAATCACAATCTTGACCCCTCCAACCCTAGAGTCCATTTGTCAATTTGTATATCGCGAAACTCTTAGTGTTGTTTCGAGGACACGAAACAATAGAAGTGCAATGTTGAGCCAGCCAGCCTGCAAGTCCTCCTATCAATTTGTATATCTTAGAACTCTAGGTGCTATTTATAGCACATGAAACAATAGAGGCCCAATTTTGAGCCCTCCAACCCGAGAACCCACAATCCAAAAGTCGCTAAGCATGGAATGAGGGATCTGTACATGCTCTAAAAATCTCATGTCCATACTTTATAAAAGTACATATTTACTATGTATGACTCGTTTCTCAGAAAATTTCTAGTTGTGGAAGTTGGCGGATACACATGTTCAGATTTCCACTTACTTTTATATCACCAACCCGACCGACCGCTTCCTCGTTTCATATTGTACAAAAATTTTGGATCGCAAGTTTCCGAATAGGCGGGTTTTTCTTTTAAATAAGATATTTAACATCCTTTAATAATTTTATGTAATTAAATTGTACAATATCAATATTTAATGTTAATAACTTAGTATTGAAAATAATATTTTTAGATAATGTTAGATAGTTGATAGGGATCACCATCTGTAAACAATTTCAATCTTGAGCCCGCTAGCCCTGGAGTCCATCTGTCAATTTGTATATCGTATAACTCTGAGTGTTGTTTGGAGGACATGAAACAATAGAAGTGCAATGTTGAGTCATCCAGCCCACAAGTCCACCTATCAATTTGTATATCGCGGAACTTTGGGTGCTATTTGTAGGACACAGACCAATAGAGGCCCAATTTTGACCCTGCCAACCCGAGAACCCATGATCCAAAAATTGGCTCAGTATGGAATAAGGGATACGTACATGCTCTATAAAATCTCATGTCCATACTTTATAAAAGTACATATTTAGTATGTATTACTAGTTTTTCAGAAAATTTCTAGGTGAAGAAGTTGGTGGTTTCTCATCTTCAGATTTCACTTACTTTTATATCACTAGCCCGACCGACTGCTTCCCCATTTCATATTGTACAAAATGTTTGGCTCGTGGGTTCCCGAATATGTGGGTTACTGGATAGGCGGGTTCAACATTGCGTTTCCATTGTTCCATTGCCTACAAACAACACCCGAACTTTCGCGATCTATAAATTAGCAAGCAAATTGAAATAAAAGAATATATAGTATGTGAAGTATAATACAACAATCATATGAATGAGAGGACATTAAAATTAAAATTCATCCTTGTTATACTTGCGGTGAAGCTAACAGTACAAAAACCTTACTTAAACATCCAAAAGTTGATTTTCTTGTAGCTTTTTGACGCTTCTCTTATACAAACAGATCCCAAAAACTATAAACATTGCTCATTGTATCTATTCCTTGATTGAATAACCTATTAACAAGTTTAATGCACTTCATAGTTACTATTAAGACCATCAATGGTGATTTCTTACTACAATTACCGCTTCTGAAAATTGCCATTTACTTTCTCTTTTCAACTCACCTTTCCCTTTCTTTACTTACTCGTTTTTCGGAAAATGTCTAGGTGTGGGATTTCGAGGATTCATGTGTTCGGATTTCCATTGTTACTTTTATATCACCAGCCTAACCGACAGCTTCCCTGTTTCATATTGAACAAACTTTTTGAATCGTGGGTTCCTGCATATGTGGGTTCAACATTGTGTTTCCATTGTTCTATCGCTTTCAAATAGCACCCGAAATTCCACGATGTACAAATTAGCAAATGCATTCCCCTTCATCTCGTATGCTTTTTCTTTTTGTTTACTTGGTCCTTTTTCTGAATGTCTTATGCTTTTATATACAACACCCGAAGTTCCACAATATACAAATTTCTCTCTCGACATTGCACTTCCATTGTTCCCCTATGCACAAACAACACCCAAAATTCTACGATATACAAATTGACCATCGACCCCTCACGTCTCCTAGGTATATCTTGTGACCCTTTTTCTCGTAACCCGCCTGACCGCTTTCCATACTTGGGAATTTCTTGGAATCTGTTTTTTGGGTTGGCGAGTGGACGAAATGTACAGTACTTGGTCACTCTTCGCCATCACTACTACCTTTGTACTTCTTTCCAGATATGCAACTATTAAGATTTAATTCTAGTACTTCATTGTGCAGGAATCGTTAAGATTGTCATTAATGTTTGGAAGGCCAAAGAAGATTTATCAATACTACAAATTAAACCAACATTTGCAAAGAAGAGTCTTATCCTTTCCAAGTATTCATTTCAAACATGATGCAATCTCTTTCATGCACCGGTCGGTTGGTGCCTTTAAGAAATCTCTAATTCTTAATCACTCTTCTTCGTCATCGCCACCTTCGCACTTTTTTATAAATATGAAATTAGTGAGATTTAATGGTAACAACTCATTACGAATGAACCCTGGAGATTGTCATTAATCAGAGAAAGGCTCAAGGAGATCTTCCATTGATATGCATTAAACCAGGATTTGCGGAGGGTTATATTATCCCTCCCCAATTTTCATTTCAAACATCGTCTGGAGAAAATGGAAATTTTTGTTAACTTGTGGTAGAAGTTATGTCCAGATACAGTGAACACCTTCGGGCATGATGGCCAAAGGTTCCAGTATTCCAAGGCATATAATTACTACTCATATCCCTCTGCCTAGGAGAAAAAAAGGAGATGGTCCCTTGGTACACCGAGAGATATATTTCAAGCCAAAGAATTCAAAAGCGAACCTTCCAGCTCAGAGAGCCTACCTAGTTGCATTGATGGCTGGAACAGAGGTTGATGCCATGGATTACGAGCCAAAAGAAGCTAATCTAATGGATGATGGCAATGCAGAGACTATTCCCACTACTGCGCTCAAATTGAAATCAATCATAACAGGTGGAACTTCCCATCTCAGTGATGGTTGTCCTGACAACACAAAAAGAAGGAGTTTTAGAAAAGAAACCGACGTTGAATGCAATAGTCGCGTTTCATCTTGAAAGTAGGAATTCTAGAGGTCCAAATTAGTTTTTTCTAGGCGGAAGAATTTCACTGTAAGGAAATGATATGTTGATGCTCCCAGAGATATATTTCAAGCCAAAAAACTATTCAATTGTAGGACTATTTTCCTATTCTCTGGATATATGCTTAACATCTTAGGGAATGAGGACCAAAACTCCCACTGGTGCAAGGCATATTTCTACTAGTCATCTCCTTCCACCCAAAATGGACTAATTTGGGCCTCTGGAATTGCATGTGCAACCTGTGTCCCTGACGTTTTCAACTGTGGAGAGGCGGTTTCTTGGTGTGTCCTAACTTTCCGTTAAGGGCTATTCCATTTTACCTGCAACATTTTTCATCTTCTTTCTCATGGGAAGCTTCTGAGAACTATCAATTTTACCACAAGATGATCCATCGAGGAGAAAACTGCAAGGATTTCCTAAAACAAAAGGCACAGTAATCAGTTTTGTATGCATGTTGAAGAGCATCTTGATGGCTCTTACATGTTTTGGATCCCATGTCTGTGTTTGTGGAAGATACGTTCAATGTTTTGTCCCAAAGAACTAGGTCCAATTTCTAAGTATAGATGTACAGTGCTTGATCTTCTTCTTCTTTTTTTAAATGGATTTGCTATTAAAAAACGATTCCTTGGAATCTTGGTTGATGCTTCTTTTCTGGATTTAATGCCTCTTCTCATTGGCATGGTTCAATAGTCTCGTAGTTCTTCGATATTGTATTTTCTTAGGTAATTTGTTCTAAAATGGAGCATCTAACAATTATATGACAATGTACTGTGTCAATCCATTAGGATTTTATGAAAACAAAAAATGAATTACACAGAGTTTCAATCCAACATTCAATTCTATTCACAATGTAGATAAAACATAGAAATACCAAATAATAATGTTGCAGCAAGATCGTCATTCTTGTGTATAGACATGCAATTATTAAGCTTTAATGCTAACAACCCATAATGCAAGAATTTTAATACTTAAGTTAATATGTTGCAGTCATGGAAGAATGTATCAAGAACACACTTACACCCACAAGTTGCAATAAAATCTAATCTTCAACAAATCATTTACTGACAATTACTAGAAAATGATGGTTTTGAAAAAATGCAGCTTGTTTGAAACCAATTCGCGCTTACGAAAATTTCCCTCCGCCTTTCTATTTTCCCACTCTTTTATCCCCCGTAGTTTCTCTTTCTAGTTATTTAATCATTTTTTTTTTCGAAAATGCCTTTTTGTGCAGGTTGGCGGATTCACGCGTTTTGACTGAGCACTTCCCCTTTGTCTAAATTGCACTTTCCATTGTTCTGTGACCTGCAAATAACACTCTCACTTCTACGATATGAAGATTTACTTCTGGACTCCCAGATCATCCCCTCCTCCGTGTTACACATTTTTCACAAAAATGTTCCGATATATACAATTTGACACTCGGGGCCTTACAGCTCCTCAAGAATCCGTCACCCTATTTTGAAGCTCTTCCGACCACTTTCCACACTTGACAATTTCTTAACATCTCTTTGGCAGCTCGTCGAGTTCGCGGGTTCATGAAATTTCAAATTTCTATATGTTTTTTCCTGTGCCCATTACCTTCAGATTTATTTCCAAGTATATGCAATATGTATACAACTTATCCAACAACACACAGAAAAGATCTTGCCAGGAAATGGAATATCTATTGCAGATTTGAATATATTAGACCTTCTTGTCCCTCTTCTATACTTGACCAAATTGTTGTTTATTTTTCCCCTCTACTCTCTCTTTCTCTTTACTTAGTCATTTTTTTTGAAAATGTGAATCCGACCAACTAGTAGCCATTTGATGCCTAGGAAATTTTCAGATCACGAATTCCCGGACACTCAGGCTCTATATTGAACTTCCATTGTTTCTTCACCTACAAACAACACCCGAAACTCTGCCATGGGTTTCAAAATAGGCCGACAAGGGTTCCCTCATGTACGGGTCCCTCATTGCATACTTAGCCACTTTTTGGATCACGGGTTCTTGGGTTGGCGGGCTCAAAATTGGGCCTCTATTGTTTTGTGTCCTACAAGTAGCACCCAAAGTTTCGTGATATAAAAATTGATAGGCATACTTGCGGGCTGGCTAGCTCAACATTGCACTTCTATTGTTCCATGTCCTCAAAACAACACTCGGAGTTCTGTGATATAAAATTGACAAACAGACTCCAGGGTTGGCGGGCTCAAGATTGTGATTGTTTACGGATGGAAAATTGATAAAACGATCCACATACTACATTTGCGTCACATAGGTTATATGAAAGGGAAAAGCATGTCCTTTATAGTTTCATGTCCTACAAAAAACACCCAGAGTTCTACGCTATACAAATTGACAGGTAGACTTGCGAGTTGGTTGGCTAAAAAATTGCAATTCTATTGTTCTGTGTTCTGCAAAAAACACTCGGAGTTCCATGATATACAAATTGACAGATGAATCATACAACCAAGAACCAAGAAAACTCAGGGATCGTATTCCTAGTTGCTATTTTTTGTTCCCTCCACCTTTGTACTTCTTTGCAAGTATATATCATGGCAGGAAATAGGATATCTATTACAGATGTGAATTTATTATCCCTTCTTTTCCGTCTTCTATGCTTAGCCAAATTTTCATTTCTCTTTTCCCTGAACTTTATCTTTCTCATCACTTATTCATTTTTTTGAAAATGTCTATTTGTGCGGGTAGGTGGACTTGCAGGTTCATGTTTGCACTTGTGCTCTTATATCGTAACACCAATGGACCGCTTCCCCATTCCATACCCAATCACTTCTCCGACCGCGGATTCCCGGTAGGCGAGCTCTAGATTGGACTTTTATTGTTCCATGACCTGCGAACAGTACCGTGACTTCCATGATATACAAATTTACAACTAGACTCAAATCATACCGTCTTTCATATTACAGCTTACCTATGATGCCCTCTTTCGTGGTACACATTTTGCACTAAAAAATTCTGAGACATACAATTTAACCATTGGGTCCTCACGTCTTCTGTGGAACTATTGTCACCCCATTTTGAATCCCCTCTATTCTCTTTCCATACTTCACCATTTCTTCGAATTTCTTTGTCGGATCGTCAGGTTGGCGGGTTCAAGAAATATCAAATACCTAATCATTGCTTCCTGTGCCCACGCCCTTTTTCAATTATAAATTATCAATTATATATAAGATCTTATTTCTAAGTATGCAATTAGAAAGCATTAATTCTAAACCAGGATTTGAGGAAATCTCCCATTAATACGCATAATACCAAAATTTCTAGATGGTTATATTATCCCTTTCGACTGTTAATTTCAAACATCATGGAATGTCATTTACGCGTCGTCGGTTTAGTCCGTTCACAAAATCTTCAATCCTCAATTCTGAAAACAAGTGCAACCGACCATTTCCCTATTCCTTAATTAGCCACTTTCCCAAAATTCCGCAAATATATAAACTGACTTTTGAACTGCCCCATCATGCTCTCTTTTGTTTTACACATTTTGCAGTCAAAAATTCCGATATATAAAATTTGACCGTGGGAC
>JZKD02S1921814.1:1882004-1912797 GCA_000966675.3 Picea glauca | reverse complement strand
TGCAATTAGTGACATTTAATTCTAACAGCACATCGTGCAGGAACCGTATAGATTGTCATTGATCGGCAAAAGGCTCGAGGAGATCTCCTATTAATACACACTAAACCAAGATTTGCATAGGATTATATTATCCCTTCCGAGTGTTGATTTCAAAATCATGAAATGTCGTTTTCATGTCGTCAACTTGGCACGTTCATGAAACCTTTGATCCTTAATTTATCTTCATCGTACCCGCCACCTTCTCACTTATAAATATGCAATAAGTAAGCTTTACTACTAACAGTTCATCATGCACCACCCATACAGATTGTCATTAATCAGTGAAAGGCTCGAGGAGATTTCCCATTCATAAGAATTTAACCAATATTTTGCGGAGAGTTATATTATCAGCTCCGACTGTTCATTTCAAGCATCGTCTAGAGCAAAGCAACGTTATCATAAACCTATGGCATCATCTCGACAACATTTATGTGGAGATACAGTGAACATATTCAGGCGCGAGGACCAGAACTTCTAGTGGTCCAGGGAATATTCTTATTACTCAACCCATGTCGCCCAGAACGAAGTAATTTGGACCTCTGGGATTGCTCGTGCAAGTTGTGTCCCTGATTTTTTTGACTGTAAGGAGTTGGTCTCTTGGTGCACCGATAAATTTATTTCAAACAAAAGAATTATTCCACTTCGAGACCGCTCTTCTGTTTCTTTGTCACCTCAAGTCTTTCGCCAGATGTTAAGATTGTTGAAGCCAACATTAACGTTAAAAGGAGAAGATTCCAAAAAATTCCTAGCAAAGCATGATGATGGGTTGGACCTCTTGCCCCATTTATTGGAAGACCCAATTGTAGTTCATGAAGATATCACAAGCTTGCAAGTTAGTTCATTTATAAATCCATTCCGCAAAATTGCATGGTTGTTTACAAGAATAACGGGATAGGATTCCACAAAAACTATTTCCCGAATGGCTCTTTATATTTTGTATTTCACAGTAAAGGAACAAGCCATTTTTTATTGGGGAAAGTTAATTTCCCATGAAATCTGTTCCCAATTGTCAAGCTTCAAAAGGAAAAATAAATTTTATATGTCATCCTACATAGTTTTTTCAATAACACATTGTTGTCAGTTTCCAGAACTGTCTCTGTCCAAGAATGTCAATTGGGAATTCGACCCAGTCACGTTTTGGTACTAGGCCTTGTGGAAGCACAAGGCCTCCCATTGTTTTTATGAGGTTTTTAATGGTTTCGTGGCTATTTTGAAAGTTTTTTTGTTTGGAGAAGATGCTCCCTGCATATATGAACATGCAACCAATTTTTGGACAGGAAGTGCACACTTGAACATTTGGATAATTACACTTTGATAAGGATTTTTGGCTCCAAGGAAAAACTTGCTCTCCTTCCATGTCACATTACAGATAGAATTTTTGTCATAGAAGTAGCACGAAAATACAACTATTGGTTGCATCTATTCCAAAAGAAGAGAAAAAAGAAGTTCATTCATTTGCCTTGGAAAGTCGGGTACTTCGTGTTGAAGAACGTCAACAAAATTGATGAATTCACAACACGTTCTAGAAACTTGAATATGAGATATGTTGAAAGCCTAAGAGGGTTCGACCCCGATAAAATTTTCTACAACATTTACAAACACTTGGCTTCGGCAAATTTTTTTTCAAAAAACACCTGACTGAAAATAGAGACAATGGTGGCAACGCTCTTGCTTCTGATGTTGATAACCTAGACACACTGAAAAGAAACACTAAATTGTACAGGAAACAGGGAAAAGGCCCTGGTGACAAGAGTGTTCAATCAGTGAATAACACTCCCAAAAGTATGACATCCTGGAGCATCGCTCTAATGACCCACCACAACAACAAAGAAACTCAGAGTTCTTCAAACGGAGGAGGAGATAACAACCCTCCTCACTCTAAAATTGATATTTCTCACAATCTTCCAGTAGACAAGAAGAGAAAAAAAAATGTGGGACAGGCGAAAGATCCTGAAATTCAAAGTGAGAACATGGAACTTGAGCCTGATCTGGATAGCGTACTCCACCACCTTGATCATCCCGGAGACACCATCTAGCATAGTCATCCAATGGACATATCTGATGCCGAAAATTTTGATGGAGATGAATCCTTTGTGTTCTAGACCGTTGTTTTTGACAGCCAGTCCAAAAAAATGATTATTGAAAAAACAAATGTAAAAAATAAGAAAGAAAAATCTAGTTCATAGGTTAACCTTGTGAACATGTAGTCGTCCCACATTTGTCAACTTCACATAGCGAGTGGAGATGCACTTCATGATTCCATTGGAGGCATCGAGGCCAAGAATTCCAGAATGAAGGACCGAGTCAAGGAATGGAAGAGGCTTTGATTCCTATGCCATTTCTTGCCAATCCTTTGGCAATAGCCATGTCTGTTGTTAGCACTCCATAAATATGTTCTGTTGATAAACATATGATGAAGGTAACTTTTTCAACCAACTTTCAGACCCGAAACTAGCCTTTCGGATCTGGAGAGGACTCTCTTAGAAATGTCGTGGTCTCCGAATATGATATGACTTTGAAAACAATGGATAGATTTAACACCTATTGTATGATGGGTTCTAGTTATATTGGTGCAAGAAAGTAAGACTTGGGATATGGATTCGATCTAAGGAAATGACGGAGACAAATGACTCAGTGACTAAACTTGAGAGGATAAGGTTAGGCAAGTAACAGTCTTCAGTGTAAAACCAAAATGTGAGGTGGGAGAAAAACACAGGAAGTAACTCGGATCACCATTGTGGGTGAATTCAGAGTTAACTTTAGAGAAAAACTTTTTGTCTAAGTGGCACGAACAAGAGGCGTTGTACAACAAATCCACAGGTTCGATAATTCGTTCCGAAATAGATAGAAAGAGATATGAAATAAATATAATAGGAAAGAACATACACAAAGAGAGAAGCATAATACATCCAACTGTTACGACTAGATTCTTATCATCAAGCTATAGGACTTTTGCATTAAATTTTGGTCAAAAACTTCAAATTACATACAATAGTTGTCGTCTACCAAATTTTCTAACCAACCCCGTTTACATGAAAATGATCCCCATATATAGAAATATAATGTCACCCTTGGCTTCTAGGGTCGAACTACTCCATCCTAGAATCATGGTTCCTTTTTTCTTTGAAAGAGAACAATAACTTCAACGGATTCACTAAAAATAGAAAACCCAACTTTGCCAAATCATAATAGTAACCAAAATATTCTTTGCAGTCATCGGTCATGATCAAAATTCGACCATATGGTTGTGATGAGTCATCATGTTAATTTTTGGACACTCTTCCATCCCTGCATAGCAAGTCTTCTACGCAACAGTAACCTACAACAAAAACGCAGAGGAATGCGCGGAAAACTGGGAAAACAGGAATTCAATATGACATCGTATCTCATTGATAAAAAACTATTTTTAGAAACGGAGCGAGGTTTTTCATTTAATATTGTTATAAAGAAAAACCTCTCTCGATTTATTTAAATTCATCTCCATCTGGTCAGAATACATGTCGCAAAACATGTCTCGGACAAGAAATCATGAAAGCTGAAAAATAAGTCTCAAAGATTCTTTTGAATCTTGCAATCCATGATACCTATTGAAAATATGAGAGAGGTTTTTATTATTTGGTTTGTTATCAACAAACACCTCTCGTGGAGTTTCAAAATTCCTCTCCAGTTGGTCAGAAAATGATCTTGAAGTTTACCACTAAACCAGTCATTTCTGCAGTGCGACTTGTAGCCTGTGCGCAGGAAAATCCTCTGCGCAAAAGCATCCTATGCGCGACAACATCCCACTGCGCGACAAAATCCACTATACGATAACATCCTATGTGTGACAACATCCTATGTGTGACAACATCCACTACACGATGAAATCCACTGCGCGACAAAATCCACTACGCGATGACATCCACTGCGCGACAAGATCTACTGCGCAACGAAATCCACCGTGCAACAAAAATCCATTGCGTGATAGAATCCTTTGTGCAGCGCATAGAAAATTTTGCAGCACATAGTTGCAAATGGAAATGGAAATAATAAATGAAAACCTTACTTTTGAAGCTGACCCTTGGAGATGTTAGATGATGCCAGGTATAAAAACAATATGGGTGCTAATAGGCATGACTTTGCAAATTATTGACAAGCCTCTAACCTTAGCCATGAAAATCATGGTGCTAATATCTGGCTCCAATGGGGATGCTATACTCGCTATGAGGTAGCAAAGAACAGTAGTCCCAAACTCAACTTTCCAACTATAACTTGTAACCTGCACCCGCTGAAAACCCAAAACTGTATGTGCCCTAAATTGAAATATGAAACTAAGCTGAAAATGAAAACTGCATAGTTCTCAAATAAATGATCGTAGTACTGATCTTATTCGCACTCCTACCTACCCCAATTGTTGAAAAATATGTCAATCAAGTGAAATGAAAATTCCAATGCCACCATGCAAGAACTTTATCCACTTTTTTCTTTCTTTGCACATGCTTGTTCCAAAGCCTATTTACTGATAAGTCATTCAAAAATTTATCTATAAATTCAAATCTCAAAAAATCAAAAACATTGATATTGTTTTCCGCCTCCAACAAAACTGCAAATGGATCCTCCAGAATGTGCATAAAACAAAAATCATGTTTCACCCCTTCCACTACATCCTTGTTTTCATGTAATTTAACCTTTTGATTACCACAAAAAGGTTGAAAAATATGTTGAGACTACTAGAAATAACAATCTTCTAAATAAGAAGACAGTGTTGGCTGAAATGAAACCCCTAGTGGCAAGAAATCCATATCTAACATTGACGTTGATTTACCATCATATTTATTTCCCAGCTGATAGTTGATCACAGGCTACAAATCTGAACTGAAATCACCTTCCATGTAATCAACAACAGGGTCATTAAAAGTATATGAAATTTGTTGATCCTCCTCACTAATAACAATTTTCTCATGTAAAACAATGTCACTATGAATGCAGTCAGACTTCATTGCTTCCTCTGTTATCTCATGATTTACTTTCAACAATTCAAAGGAAGAAAATCATAATGGAAGACAATTTTCATTTGCAATTCCATTACTTTCTTCATATTCAACACCATGCCTGGAGGATTTATGGTTTGAAACATTATAAACATTTTTCTTCATCAATTCAAAAGAAGAAAAACATAATGGAAAGGTTCTTTCACTTGATTCAAAACCTTCTTCATTTTCTTCATTGTTGTCATATGCACATTTTTCAATTTCTTTGGATTTCTGAGCACACTCATTTTCAGATTCATCTTCGACCAATGGTTGTAATTTTGAACTGATAAAACCTTCCATATAACAAGCAATAGGTTCATTAGACACATGAGAATATTTCTGCAATTTATTCTCAATTGTTTCCCATTAATCAATGTGATTTTGCATCAATGCACATTCCTCTGCCTCAGTGATAATCTTTAAATTTTGTTTCAACAATTTAAATGAAGCAAAGTATAAAGGTAAATAATTTCCTTCAGCTGATTCAATATTTTCTTCATATTCTTGTTTGTAACTGTGATATGTAGGTTGATTTCTCTCATTACACTGTTGAAAATGAACTTTTTTGATAAAGAACATGCAGCTGGTTGTTTTAGGAAGTCAACATCAAAATCATCATCATATTCATCATATAAAGACAAATCAGCAACATCTACAATGTCATCTAATAGGAAAAATCTTGGTACATCAACTTGCTTGTTCGTACATGGGAAAACCTAGGGTTCAACGCTACAACAGTGCACCAACAAAACCCTAACTACTGGCCCTTTCGGCAACACCTGCGAAGTAGATGAAGTCTCACCCGAGGTAGAGGCAGGGGTGGTTGCAGGAATCAAGTGTCTACAACCTTAGATGGGACACAGATCTGTGATTATAATACTTAATAGAGCACTTAGCACTGTTAGTTCATCATTATTTAACCAATATCTACTTCACAGATGAAACAGAGCATCGCAACCTTCACGCAAATATAATGTATCTAAGAACTTAGCATAAATAAATGGATCAGATCTAGCAGATTCAAGCACTAAGCACATTCACCTATGTCATATCTAGCATCCAAATTCATCATAAGCACAAAGCATAAACAGATCTATCTATCTATATTAAATCACTTAGCAAGTAAAGACATAAACACATCAGAACATCACACAGAGTAGAATAACATAGTATTTACGTGGTTCACCCCCACCCCTGGGCTACGTCCACCAACTCTTCTTCTTTATTATCTTCAATTAGTCATCTACATGCATAGAGACACAAAGACTCTACTTCGCATAGGATAGGAGATCTCCATGCACCTCACAAGATCCTCCTTCCTCGAGCTAGGTCTAGCACAAAGCCTTTCACAATCAGTTATAACCACTTGCACTTAGCTCTACAAGCTTCTCATAATATGCACAGAGCATCTACAAACCATACTTGCACTTATCACTTAGCTTATTTCCCCCCCTACTTATGTCACCTAGCTACTTATTCATACTTTACAAAATAGGCCTAAACATGGGTAAACCCATGGGCCGACATCCCATACCTGTTACATAATCTAAAATCCCAAAAAGGGGCTGAGATCCCTCGATCTCTTCTTCATCTTCTGCTTTTCCTTCAACAGGCTGTCGAAGTCCCAAAATAGGTCAACTAGACCAAGGATATCCCAAAACTTGGTCAAGGGTGAATAGGCCCCCAACACTCACCTGTGACTCGTCCCGAGTCACTCTGGTCTGACTAGTTCTTCTAGGAACGCCTCGATATTGGCTCGAATTTCTTTGACTTGTTGTTGTGCTATGACCCCTTGTTCAACGAACTCTTGGATGATTGCATCATTGATAGGTCTCTCTAGACGTTGTTCAGTTGTAGTGACAACCTTCTCTAGCTCTGCTCCTTGGCCTTTTACCTCTGTAAATAATTGATAGGCCTTATATTGTATAGGTTGGAGCCTCTGAGTTACTTCTATAACTCTGCTTTGGATAGTGTGGATCTACTATTGTGTGATGCATTTCTCTTGGGAGAACTTCATTATTTCCATAGGTGACAGGGGCTTCAGCTGTACCTGTATCTTTTCGGCTTAATACTTTGCCTCTTGGAGCTGCGACTCCAGTGCCTTAAATTCTAGGTTCTTTGTGAGTTGTTCATAGGTCTGGACACTATGATCAGTGAGTTTCTTACATTCCATAGTAAGAGACTTTATCCTTTCAACTGCGCTCTAGGCTATTGCTTCTCTTTGGTCTCTTACATCTTCTGGGGTCTCAGGTACAATGCGTAGCTCCAAATCTATTATGCATTGTTGTAGCTGCTGGATGGCTTCTGCGAGCTAGTTCACTTTCTGTGTAACTTGGTCTTATGCCTTGATTTCTAAGACTTTCATAGAGCAAATTGCTCTGTTGACCGCTTCTTTTACTTCAAGTTGCTCCATGAGAAACTGTTCCTTTTATTGTTGTAGTTGTTCTTTTTCTTCATCAAACTTCGCTTGGAGAGCAAGATTTTCCTGTTCTGCAGCACTGCGTTTCTCTACGAGTACTCCTTGTACTTGTGTCAAAGCCTAGGTGGCTTTCTCTGTTTCTTCCTATTCTCTTCGAAGGCGAGCTTTGACTGTATCGGCTAGGTGGTAGAATTGAGCTAGCCCATTCCCCAATTCTGGTTCTCCCGGCGTAGTGGAGACTGCGTGGATGGACTCTAGGGCCTGTTGTACCCCTTGGAGTTCAGTCTCAATTCAATCATACACCTCCTCTTGCTTTTCTTCTTGTTTCTCTGCTATTTCTAGTGAAGCATCTTGCAGGGATACTATGAGGAAGTCAAAGTCATCAGAGGTGAGGACAATATGCATCTTGGTCATGGTGGCTTTCACTTTCTTCCAGGAGAAAGGTTTCAAAGGAAAACCTTTCCTCTTCTTCAGGGGATCAACCTTGTCTCCTTGTTTCTGTTCGACTTTTTTGTCATCTAACTCTTCACCATCACCTCCTTTCTCTGGTGATATGGGAGCAGTCTTCACAGATGCACTGTCTAATCCTTGGACCTCTTCATTATTCTTTGTCTTGCTAGGTCTGGGTGTATCCTTCATTGTTTTTGGGTTGTCGATGTTGGATATCTCCACAAGGTCTGCTGGAATAAGGAGGTCCACCGACCAGGACTTAGTGATCTCCTCCAAGTCCTCCTCCATCAACTGATAGTAGGATTGAAGCTATTGCTTATGTTCATCAACGTGTGTTGTGATGTAAATAAAATTATGATCTGCATTGAATTTCATCAAAGGCCTGAACCGGTGTAGAGTGTTCGAATTCATGCGAGGTTCAAACTATTTATTCATATCTCTTGAATACCACAGTGTACTGAACTTCGAAACTAATGGTTCAAAAGGCTCGATGTCCGGGAAGGTCACACCTTCCAGCATCTCCCAGGCAATAAAAGCTATAAGGATCAAGAGCCAGTTGAAATGAAATTCATATCCTTGATCCTGTGATTCTCTGCAGTCGAGTTCTAACTGGTTCACTAGGTACTTCGTTCAATTCATCTAAGGCCTTCCGCGCACTTCTCTGCGAGGTCGACTACAAAACCGGTGACTTGGGTAGGTCGATTATTTCTTACTAACTTCCCTGCAATCAAGTGACAGGTGAGGTGCATTGTGACACTCTGGATAGAAGCTACCTTGTAGCCTCACGTTCCCTTCTTGAAATTTCCATAAGTGTCCTTGATATTCTATGCTAGAGCGTGATCCATGGCTTTTACGGGGTAAAAATCTTGTGGATTAGGTCCTTGCATACTCAACCCTGTGATCCAACTGATCAATGTCAAATCAACTGTTATACGATGGTTTAGCCACAAATAGACACCATGGTAACAAGAAAGCAGCAACTTGACATAGGAATTCACCTCCTGGTTTCTTTCAAAGTGTGGGATCTTCATGATGTTCAGCAAGGTGGAATGCTCAAGGTTATGGGTCCATTGTTGAGGGATGATCTTCAAGTCCTTCCCTTTTCTTCTGGTCAGGTACTTACGTGGAGTGAGCATGTTATAGACTTTGCGATCTCTCAGGTTGAAGTCGTTGAACTTCAACACTGTAATCTTATCTTGGTCTGCTCGAACTACGTGAATCCCCTTCGGGAGGTACACAGTGACCAAGACGTACACAAAATCTCTAGGTACGTTGTCTCAATTTACTGTGTCACTCGGAGGTGGAATATAGGCAGGTAATATAGTCGAGATCAATTTGGCATTTGCTGGATCATCTCTGTGCTTGGTTCGATTTTCATCTGATGGTCAGGATGGTTCGGCTCCCTGAGCAGTTGACAGTGAAGCTAGAATTCCTCTCGTCGATGATGCTTGTACACCTGTAGACATCAACATGACTCTTTTAGTCATGAGGTCGATCAAAACTTCTTCAATATCTTTCTCTGCAGCGCTCAACTCATCCGACATACACGCTCGGAGTTAACAATCTCGGTTTCAGGGAGTAACTTAGACACTGCAATAGAATAGATAGAAAGAGTGCAATGATCACTTTATAAAATAAACTTATTCTGTGGGCTCAAACTCTCAGTTGGAAAAAGTGTTCTCAGTGCATGGCGCAATGGAATAAATAGGTGACTCGGCCATGGGTTTCTTGCAACGGGTATGAAGCCTTCATTAAATCTATTATGTCCATTATGGCACATTCCCAATGGTCGGATGGCAAGTTTTCTGTCCATAAATGTCTTTCTACCCATTCAGAGTTTTGGTCTAACGGTTATAATGTCCCCAATGGCTATATTGCTTCACCATGGCGAAGTGTCATGTGTCGTTTTTCTGATATTCTGGCGAAGCTCCAATTTTGCAAATTTTCCTTCTGCGAGGTTCCCTCTAGATCTTTCTACAACTTATTTTTCTAGTCTTCTTTCCAGTGAGATTTGTCTTGGTATTCCTTTTCCCATTCTGATTCTTATCTTCTTTTGACATAGTGACTTCACGCTGTTGAGATTCTTTCCTAAGATTCGAGGGTGATCCTTCTTCTTTATCTAGGATAAGTATCTCAGTCTTTTGTGGGTCTTCTAGTGTTCTTGCAACTTCAACATCTGGGTCTCTGGTGTTAAATAGCTTCAATCTGTTATTTTGTTCTTCAATTAAGTGTGCAATCCTTCTAGTCATGAAATCTTTTAACTCTTGCTTCTGTTGTTCTAAAACTTCTTCTTCTTCCTTCCTTCTAGCTTGATCTCTTTCAATCCAAGGTTTTCCTACTAGCATGGTAAATGGAGCGTTGTCCTCAATAAATTTAATGATCTCAAAATCTTCTTCTGTCGAAGTTCCATTGACATTCATAGGTATCTGAGCGAGCTTCCCACATAGGGTTATCGATTTTCCTTTGAATATTCCTATTCCTCCTAATGAAGGAATCATATCAGGCCTCTCTATAGCTTCCCAAGTTCTCTTTGTCATGATATTCACCTGTGTTTCCTCATCTAGAACATGGTCAATGTCGAAGTCTCGTATTCTTGCTTCAAGGCATTCTTTTTCTTTGAATATCTCTGATAATCTGACATGTCGATGGTCATTCAGGGTTTCTTTCATTTGTAGCAATACTTTCTCTGATTCTTCCTAGGATTCTCTCATAATCTTAGTTTTTGGATCTGCCTTAGGGTTTTCTTGTCTCGTATTCATTTCCTCAAGCTTAGCAATCATTCTAGGACAATCCAATACTTCATGGTCCATATCTTTGCAACAAAGACAACTGGGTCTTATCCCAGGGCATTCCTTATCAAGATGTCCTAGTTTTCTGCAACTGTAACAGAGGGTTAATCCTCTCTTTCTTTTAAATGATCTCCAACCTTTCCTAAACTATGCACTAGGATCATGGTAGCTAACCCGCAAAAAATTCTTTCTAGGATCCTGCATCCACTTGTTAGTCCAAACATTCTTTCTATGCATAGGTATAACATATATTTAACTATCCTTATCAGATCTACATATATCAAATCTTCTTTCATCTATTAGTGCCCTAGTTTTCAAGCTAGGACATAATCTATCAAACATGCCTAGATCCATTCTTTAGAAACAAAATTTTCCACTTAACTTACTTCTACATAACACAAATCTTTCAGATATAGAACTTTTCAATATTCTTACCTTTATCAGAGCATAGAGCTTGTAGATCTTACCTCTTTTAATCAAGAATTCTCACTTTTACCTTTCTCAGAGCACAAAGCTTTCATATCTTACCTCTTTTCTTCATATCAGACTTCATTTCCTTAGCACAACGCTTGTCAAACTAAGTAGAGTACTGTGCACTAGAGAAAC
This sequence comes from Picea glauca, assembly GCA_000966675.3. NCBI lineage: Eukaryota > Viridiplantae > Streptophyta > Pinopsida > Pinales > Pinaceae > Picea > Picea glauca. Next base: position 1,901,482 of record JZKD02S1921814.1, on the reverse strand, counting down.
AGATCTACACAGAGAGATTTCACAATTTTAGGTCGGATCTTTGCACAAAGCTTCATCTTCCTCAGTTCCCAGCAATCACAGTTTCAGGTCCCAGCAACGAAACCATTTGTTGGCACAGGGGAAGACCCAGGGTTCAATGCTACAAAAATGCACCAACAAAACCCTAACTACCATCCCTTTCAGCAACACCTGCGAAGAAGATGAAGTCTCACCGGAGGTAGATGTAGGGGTGGTTACAGGACTCGGGTGTCTGCAACCTTAGCTGGGCCACAGATCTATTATTATAATACTTAATAGACCACTTAGCACCGTCAGTTAATCATTATTTAACCAATATCTACTTCACAGATGAAATAGAGCATCACGGCCTTCACCCAGATCTAATGTATCTAAGCACTTAGCATAAATAAATGGATCAAATCTAGCAGATTCAAGAACTAAGCACATTCACCTATGTCATATCTAGCATCCAGATTCATCTTACGAACAAAGCATAAACAGATTTATCTATCTATATTAAATCACTTAGAAAGTAAAGACATAAACACATCAGAACATCACACATAGTAGAATAACACAGTATTTACGTGGTTCACCCCCACCCTCAGGCTACGTCCACCAACTCTTCTTATTTATTAGCTTCAATCAGTAATATACATGCACAGAGCCACAAAAACCCTACCCCGCATAGGACAGGAGATCTGCACGCACCTCGCCATATCCTCCTTCCCCGAGCTAAGTCTAGCACAAATCCTTTCACAATCGGTTACAACAACTTGAACTTAACTCTACAAGCTTCTCACAATATGCACAGAGCATCTAAAAACCATACTTGCACTTAGCACTTAGCTTATCGGCCCCCTTACTTATGTCACCTAGATACTTATTTATACTTTACAAAATAGGCCTAAACATGGGTAAACCCATGGGCCGACATCCCATACTCTTTACATAATCCCAAATCCCAGAAAGGACCCAAAAATGGGTCGAGATCCCGCGATCTCTGCTTCGTCTTGCACTCTGCCTTCGACAAGTTGTCAAAGTCCCAAAATAGGTCAACTAGACCAAGGATCTCCCAAAACTTGGTCAAGGGCCAACACTTCTCTTCAACAAGTTGATTTGCAAATTCATTTTCTTGATTGTCTACAAATGAATACATAAAACAATCGACCCTATGCTTATCATGGGATGGATCAAAAGCTAAATTAACACCTTCTTTTTCAATAAGTGGAACATAATCCTTTGCAAAATCATCAGCATTTAAAGATTCAAGATGACATATGATATTATTAACCCTCTTCTCAAGATTTAAATCAATTTTTCTTGGTTCATATTCATTTTCATGTTCTTTAGCATCCAAATCCTCATTTCGAATCTGTTTACATGCTTGAATATTGCCTTCAAATTCCTGAGCATTGTTGAACATCTGCTGCAAAGACATAGACTTCCTTTCCATCAAAATAAAAGATAAGTCTGATTGAAAGGTTGTTACATAATGGATCATGGTGTCAACTTCAGGAGGTTGGACTTCTTTAGGCAGTTTATAATAAAGACTAGAAAACCTCCTACTGAAATTTGAGATAGTTCATCTTTCATTATTCTCATGGCATAAAACTCTGAAAGGAGTAGATCCCATGACTTTCTCTCACCCAAAAATCTACTTAAAGTTTCCCTCAATTCATCCCATGAGCTAATTGACTGAGGCTGCAAATGTCTGAACCATGCCTTGGCATCTCCTTGTAAGGACTGAGAAAACGCCCTCATAGACACATCATCATGTTTGATCTCAAAAAGGTCTATGAAATTCTCAAAGAGGTGAATATGTTATTTAGATGAATGTCCATCAATCTCTCCATCGAACCTAGGAAGGTACTTATAATGTTTCAGAGGAAAGTCATGAAGGATGGAAGACAATTTAAGAGGATTGTATATTTCTTGAATCTTGGAGGGTGTAGGATTAAGAACAGAAGGTACAAGCTCAGCTTTGGTTTCATTAAGCTCACAAGAATGATCATGAACATCATATGGCTCAGAGGAAGGAACTTGGTGATTATCGGTTATACAAGAAGGAGGAGGTATACCTACAGTTTGCAATGAAGGATATACAAGGGTATATCTATGGGATTCATTTGAATGCAATAAGTGAAGAAATATTCTTTTGAAAAACTCAGGAAAGGACAAGAAGATATTGATAAAACAAAAAAGTACTTCTTGAACTAAACTTAAGCTCGAGTACCTTATTTTTCCATACTGCTCTTCTATATCTCTGTCAACGGGTCTCATTCTCCAATGGAGTCTTTGAATCACATTTGAATCTTGATTAGAGTCGCCATGAAAACTTTAGCTCTGGATTCTTCTACGAGTGGAATCACCTTCAACTGATTTTCTGATGTGTGGAGTTGCCAGAGAAGAAATAAAGCCAATATGTGCCTAAGTAATTACTTCTCTCGGACCTTAGAACTGAAACGATGCCATTCATCCCAGGGAAAGTTTCATTCAATTTCGTCCCCGGCAATGGTGCCATAATGTTATCACTCTATAAATCAGTTCGGTTGATAAACAGAGGAGGAAGGTAACTTTTTCAACCAACTTTCAGACCCGAAACTAGCCTTTCGGATCTAGAGAGAGCTCTCTCATAAATGGCATGGTCTCCACGCAGGATATGACTTTGAAAACAATGGCTAGATTTAACACCTATGGTATGATGGGTTCTGGTTATATTGGCGCAGGAAAGTAAGACTTGGGCTATGGAGTTGATCTGAGGAAATGATGAAGAAAAATGATGCGGTGATTGAACTTGAGAGGATAAGGCTAGGAGAGTAATAGTCTTCAATGTAAAACCATAATGTGAGGTGGGAGAAAAACACAGGAATTAACTCGGAGCACCGTTGCAGGTGAATTCAAAGTTAACTTTAGAGGAAAATGTTTTGTCTAAGTGGCACGAACAAGGGGCGTTGTACAATGAATCCACAGGTTCGATAATTCGTTCCGAAATAGACAAAAAGAGATATGAAATAAAGATAACAGGAAATCACATACACAAAGAGAGAAGCACAATACATGTAATTGTTACAACTAGAATCTTATTGTCAAGCTACGAGACCTTTGCATTAAATTTCGGTCAAAAAACTCAAATTACATACAATAATTGTCGTCTACCAAATTTTCCAACCAACCCCATTCACATGAAAATGATCCCCATATATAGAAAGATAATGTCACCCTTGGCTTCTAGGGTCTAACTACTCCATCCTAGAATCATGGATCCATTTTCTTTGAAAGAGAACAATAACTTCAACGGATTCACTAAAAATAGAAAACCCAACTTTGCCAAATCATAATTGTAACCAAAATATTATTTACAGTCATTGATCATGATCAAAATTAAACCATATGGTTTTGATGAGTCATCATGTTAATTTTTGGACACTCTGTCATCCTTTCACAGCAAGTCTGCAACGCAACAGTAACCTATAGCAAAAATGCAACGAAATGCGCGACAAACTAGGAAAATAGGTGTTAAACATGACATCGTATATCACTGATAAAAAAATATTTTTAGAAAGTGAGAGAGGTTGTTTTATTTAAGCTCGTTATAAGGAAAAACCTGTCTCGGTTTCTTTAAATTCATCTCCAGTTAGCTGGAATACATGTCGCAAAAACAAGTCTCAGACAGGAAATCATGAAAGTTAAAAAATAGGGCTCAAATATTCCTTTGAATATCTCAATCCGTGATAGTTGTTGCAAATATGAGAGAGGTTTTTATTATCTGATTTTTTCTCAACAAAAAACTCTCGGGGATTTTCAAAATTCCTCTCCAGTTGGTCATAAAATGATCTTGAAGTTTACCACTAAACCAGTCATTTGCGCAGCGCGACCTATAGCATGTGCACAGGAAAATCCTCTGCGCGAAGGCATCCTATGCGCGACAGCATCCCACTACGTGACAAAATCCATTGTGCGATAAACTCCTATGCACGAAAACATCCACTGCGCGATGAAATCCACTGCGTGACAAAATCCACTGTGCGATGACATCCACTGCGCGACAATATCCATTGCACGAAAAAATCCACCACGTGACGAAAATCCACTGCGTGATAGAATCCTTTGCACAGTGAAGCATTCTGTGCAGCACGTAGAAAATTTTGTAGCGTGCAATTGCAAATGGAAATGAGAATAATAAATGAAAGCCTTCCTTTTGAAACTGACCCTTGGAGATGTTAGATGATGTCAGGCATAAAAACATATGGGTGCTAATAGGCATGACTTTGAAAATTATTGACAAACCTCTAACCTTAGCCATGAAAATAATGGTGCTAAAACTTGCCACCCCTGCAGCCATGTTAAAAGGATCCTCCAACCTCCTCGCATCTTGTAGAGGATATGTGGAGAATAATATCAAGAAAAGAATGGAACTAGTTACTGAGGCATGGGAAACATCACAAACCATGACTTCCCTTGGAACCAGGGCACATAATTTTCTCGAATATTTGCAAGAGGATTTAAAAGATGAAGAACATTTCTATTTAAACACGGTCCTTCCTTTTGGCACCATTGTCAACAACATGTCAAAAACAAGAAGAAGAAAAAAATATATTCCATCCAAAAATCGGATCGATCAATTAAATGCATGCTGGAAAGAAAAAATAAAGAACCTGCATCTCATTGTTCAGTCATGTGAAAAATCCATATCAAGGAAAGAAAAATTATTCACAAGGATGTCTAGAATAAACTTAGCCGGAAGGACCAATGACTTCCAGGACCCCAAATTAATCGTCAACTCATTTCCCTTAACTAGGCATGACTTCGATAAAAAGGTTGATATGTTTAAGGCGTTGTCTTTGGAAAAGTTTTACAACATCCCTGAATATGGTAGAGATCACGTCGATGACTGGCTAGTCGACTATTCAGTACAGAATAAGGAAACTGATCAGGCTCTACGTAATCTTTCTATCGACTTTAGGGAATTAGAAAATGAACTTTTCAACATAAAAATCCAGAATGAGATCAACGTCGCCCCAATGATAAGATACATTGAAGAATGGCTCGAAATGGAATTGAAGCAGACTATTGACGAAAGGCAACAGAAAGTTTCCACAATTCCAGCAGTGATCGACGACATCAATGAAAAGGCATCCGCAAGGAAATAGCAAAATGGGTCATATGTACCATCACTATAAGTCTACTGATCACATCCTTCTTTGTTTATCAACCCAATTATTCCACTTTTATAAATAGAAATGTATAGCCAAAGACTAATACCTTTCAATTTTTATTTTTTCAGGTATTGCACTCTATCGTCACCCACTTCTTCTTTCTATAGTCTTGTTTCTTGTACATATTTCTCTTATGGTCAATGAGAGTCCCAATTGCAGTCTATATGACAAACGCATAGAAATTTCCAGGAATATGTAACGAACTTTTATTTTTTGATATATTTCAAATAAAACTGTTTTTTTATCTCATTTTATATTTATGTCCTCATACATTTTTATTTTTCACCAGTCTATATGACAAATGCATTTAAATTTCCAGGAACTTGTAAATTATTTAATATATTTCAAACTAAACTGTTTTTTTTATCTCCTTTCATATTTGTGTCATCATAATTTTTTATCTTCCATTATGCACAAATTGTATTTTGTTATATATTTTCAAAAAATAAATGGTGCTCTAGAGCCCACGTGTCATTTACTGCATGGATACCACCTGTGCTTCATGCTTCTTGTCATATCTTCGTTGCAGTTTCCATCTACCTCTGCTACTTTTTCCTATCCCAATTCAACCCGACAGGGACTACGCTACCACACAACCTGTTTTTCTTTTAAGTTTTGCACTTGTACTTTTAATTTTTACTAACTTTTGTTTCAATTAAATGTCATACAAAAGCATTATTTTATTTATCTAAGCAGTTTAACTTCTTCTTCTTCTTTTCTTTATTTATTTCAACATTTAAAAGAAAAACAAAATAAAAATTCAATCCACTTTGTTATTTAATTTAAAATAGTTTTTTGTAAAAGATTACTAATTTTTAAGTTTCTTTATTTCATTTAAGTTTTTTATTTTAAAATTTGTATTATTAATTCATATTAACTTTAGTTTAATCTACATTTCACTCATTAAAAAGGAAAAATACATAAAAAAATAAAGAATTGCAAAAATCATAAATGAAGATTCATGCTTAGACTCTTTAGCTTTAGGGTCTAATGCACTTTATTTTCGGGGCTTAAAACCAAGGGAAACATTCCCACCTCTTCTCGCCTAGCCTCATGGCAGGTTGAGATGTTGGTTTCAAAACACTCTTGTTTCAACATCAACATATTTTGGAAACCATACTAGGGAGGATCGTTCAATGATTCTTACCTAGTATTGTTTTAATTCTTTCAAACCCTCTTATATCATCTCCAAGTTTCTATGTCTTAGTTGATTGGAAGTGTGTTTAGTGGTTGTAACGCTACGGTTTCGACTGATAATCCTGGGAAATTCATTCACAATTATGCAATTTTACAATTTGAGGAAGACTTGGACAATCACCCATGGCTTATACCTACCCCTTTGAATCTTTCTCACCTTGTTAATCCTTTGCCTTATAAATTCAAGAAACATTTACCTTGGTTTCTAGGTGATGGAATTGTTACAGTGGAAGAGCATCTTCATGCATTTTCCAATGCTTGTATCATTCTCAGAGTTAATGAAAATGATAGTTGCACGCTCTTGTTTATGAACACCCTTCAAGGTAATGTTACTTCCTCATTTTCCAACTTACCTGATGAACGCATCTCTACATGGTTTGAAAATGTTTATTGGTTTACATCTACTTTTGAGCACCTTGATAAGCCTTATGAACACCTTAAGCGATTTAATCATTTTCACATGAAGGATAATGAAAGCATTATTGCATTTAATCTTATATTTATCAAGTTTTATACTTGCATTCCAATGTCCATTCACCCTACCAACATGGATACCCTCTTGCATTATTATGATATATTGCCCCCTCTTTACTCTAGGCACTTGGAGGAAAAAATGTTCAAAATCTAGAGCTATCCTTAACCACTTGTCTTCACTTCGCAAAGAAATTCCGTAGAACAAGATTCTCCTTTGTTGGTTTTGATTCACAAAAAAAATTGTCATCTTTAATTCCCATCATATAATATTTCTAGAATCACATGCTCTCCCTTGAATATCAATTTTCAAATCAAGCCTACCTTGAGAGATCCTTGGAGCCCTCTTACCTAAAGCCTAGTTTTAATTCCTTCACTATTTGTGACCAAGAGTTTGGATGCAAAGATGATCGTGACCATATCATGATGCTTAATGATCAACGCATCTCTAAAATCCCAAATACTATCATTCTAAAAACTAATGAACCAATCCAACCCCAATATCATGGTTCAACCTAAATATTTTATTCATATGCATACAGTGGTGAAATTGATTATGCAAAGGAAGAAGTTGATTTTGAATTTTTTTACCCTCTTTATGAAAACGTTCTATATGATGATGTTACTAATGAATGGTCAAATCAAGTATATAAGAATCATTATGTTTCTATTGATGCATGTGATGAATCTTACTTTAAATACTCTCATCAAGATCTTGAATTGGATAATACTTGTTCAGATCCATTGTTTCAATTAGAAGAATTCAAGAAGATTGAAATTGATATGTATACTCCTCTTGATATGTGCACATTTTCCTTCAATAATGATGATGAGTTCAAGGAAATTCCTATGTATTTAAATCCTTTATATTCTTCTTTGGAGTACAATGACACTACTCCTAGTAGGAATATTACAACATATGGAATTAAAATATATGATGAGTCCTTAAGCCCTATCCTTCACATTCAAACTTCAAACTTATAGTCTTAAGCTTAATCAGTTCTCTCCCTTGCATGGCAGATTTTTTGGAAAACTTCTTGTAGTATTGGTTGGCTTACAACAAAAACCTCAATTCCAAGGAAGGCTCACAGAAAGAGAACGATCCCAAACCTCATTGCACCATCTATTCAACCCATTTGATGACACTATTTTCAACTGGAATTATGGCATTTTATGTTACCAAGATCACTCCAAAGGTATCAAAGGTTTTGAAATATCCAACTCTGAAATATTGTGCTAGCTCATCGAATGGTCTGTCCAATGTGGATATCATAATTTTAGAATGGATAGGCTACTTTATCCTCCTCGAGAATATGTTGAATATTATGTTATATGCTCAAGATACATGATTGAATCCACATGATATTGTGTTTTTGGGTAACGCTTATCTTTACCTTACACTCATTGAGGATGCAGACTACAAGGCAGGAGGAAGTGAGTCATCCATCTATTCATCATGTTTCAATTTTGGAAATCAAGCACTCAGAAGCCTCAAAAAAAAATTATGAACAAAAAGGAGAGAGGAGTTATACCATTTGCAGTTCATAACTCTTATTTCTTGGGTTATGGTTATACAAGCCTAGAAAAGCAGAGGTAAAGGATTCTCATTTTCAAGAAATGGACTACAATTCTATATTTGTTTAAGATTCATGCGACTGGAATCATTGTTGAAGATACTAGAAGTGGGAAGTCCACTCAAATTATATAGTACCTATAGAGAGGAAAAGGGTAATTTGGATATAGTTATGTTGCTTATAACAGTGAAAATGACAAGAAGTGTTCACTACTCCTGAAGTCATCAAAAATACAAATGGATATGAAGGCATAAATATGAATAAAAATACATCACTATTGTACCTCGGTGTTATTATTATAAAAATAATATTGATTCTTATCAATTACAATCAAGAGAAAGATGATGAGTACAACCTAAATCTAATTAATTACAAATATACCAACTGCAATCTACTGGGAGATTCGATTATAGTAGAAATGGGTGTCTGGGTACCGTATGTATGGAAAGAAAAAGGATATCCATGACTATAGACATATCAGAGGGTATCTACATCGAACTATGATATATGAGAGCCCTTTAGCACCTTATGTCCAACTAAGATATAGAAGTTATAATTACCATTGCCAAGCATCGGGCCATATTTGTCCTTAGCAGTGATGAATAATTGTTTAAGGGTTTTATAGGGTTTGGAAAGGGTTTTGATATTTGTTTTAGCCAAAATTTTATAATTATGAACAATAGCTCCTTGGATAAAGGGAAGATAAATGAGAGCCTGGGGAGGGGAAGAGGAGGAAGATTTCTTTGATTTTAGATTGTGGGCGTAGCATAAGGATTTGTTGATTTGAGAGATGAGTGACCATTGACCATAAGGGCCTTGGTTATGTGGGATTTTTCTTTCTCAATAAATTGAGGAGCAAAAATTCAAATGGATTAAGTAATAAGAGTTTTTAGAACCATGGATTTTTGGGCTAGATGATGATGGGAATGTGCATGAAGGTATCTATCAGTATGGGTATTTTTCCTATAAATTTGATGGATAATGGAGCCATCAATAATATAAGAGAGAATAAACCCCAAGAATGGGATACAATTCTGCTTTCGTGTCTCAATAGTAAATTGGATATGGGGGTGAATTATATTAAGATGGTTAAAGAAAGAGATCAAAGTGGGATGACCATAAGGCCAAAAAACAAACGTGTTATCAACAAAATGAAACCAACACTTGGTTTTAAGATGAAAGTTCTTTAGGGATAAAGCCTCAAAATTTTCCAGAAGAATATTGACGACCACTAGGGATAAGGAAGACCTCACGTTTGTGTCTTTCATTTATTCATAGAAAACCCCTTTGAAGGTGAATAAATTATAAGTGGTTTCGATGTCGAATAATTTGGAGATTGAGGCAAGGGCTTCCAAGACAGGAATTTTAGTAAATAAAGAAACAACATCAAAATTGACCATGATGTATTGTTCATCAAGGTGAAGATCCTAAGTTTTTTGTATAAAATCATAGGAATCTTTGATGAAGGAGGAAGTTGTACCGACAAAGGACTAAAGTTTTTCAGCTAGAGATCAAGCCTAGCACTCTTTTCTAACATGTTATCTTCTTTTATCCCTGATGATGGGTGGAGTGTTCACTCGAAACATCRGAYGTTTCAAAACTTCTTACACGATGTATATCTAGAAAGTTAAGTTCAAACATTATGACTAAMTGTGAAAACCTAYACAATYKGATCACTTKSTTTTACTRAAKCTTCATSGTACCCTTCTTCTTTTGATGACCGTATTGTCCTTGGAYATGGTATACAATMTTTGTTYTTCACTAAGTTGTCATMTTTCAATGTTCYTCARATCATTCAAACACCGTGGCTATAATGTACCTAGGAAGGATAGTATGGAGTACCTAGGGAGGTACTCAAGGTAAATWATTAATGTGATACGACCATAATCATGGAAGAAGACCCACTTGATAATTGGTGGATAATAAATATGTCCACTAGGTAGTTAGAGTGAGTAATAGAATAATGAGGGGTAGTTGGCATATACCCCAAAGAATAATCACGAGAAAGTATATATACACATGAGTGTCGTTATATTGGATATGTTGAGTATTGTATTATAGCAAGCATGGTTTGTGGAGTGATTCCTTCCATAAGGATTATTTTATTGTATTATCCTACCATAATGGTTATGTCTATATTATTTTGTTGTCAATTGTGTGGATACATTTTGGTTATTCTCAAATTAAAGGCTTTTTCTTTTATTTTCTAAAATGGAATGTAATGCACCTAGGGATGTACCCAAGAAGAATAATTAATGTAATATGGCTATAATAATGGAACAAGGTCTACTTGGTAGTTGATGGGTAATAAATAGTCCCATTATGAATTTAGAGGGAATAACATAATAACGAAGGGTATTTGGCATTGATCCCAAGGAATAATGAGAAAGTATATATACACATGAGTGTCATTGCATAATAAATGATGAGTATTGTATTGCAAAAAGCATGGCTTGTGAAGTGATTCCTTCCATAAAGAGTATTTTATGGCATTATCCTACCTTAAGGATTCTCGCTATATTCTTTTGTTGACTTTTGGGTGATACATTTTGGGTATTGTCAAGTTAAAGGTTAGTATCTCTTATCTACTAAGGTTGACCACAATGATCATTCATGGTCATAAAACCTATGTAGTTTGTATAAGGTATAAGAATTATATCTTGGCATATTAGGATCATTCAATAGATAATCATAAGTTTTTCTACATGTATGGGAATCTTCTTTAACATTCTCTTGTCGCCATTAAGAATTTCCATTGCTTTATTTAGGCTTATGGATCATTTGTGTCTTGGTCTTCAATTGCCAAAGGTCATCTCCATAGTATTTTCTTATATCTCTTTGGCCTAGTTCAATAGTGTTGTTTTCACTATTAAAAATAGTACAAGTAGGCATACAACCAACTGCCTAGTGTTATTTTGATTTATTTGTAAATAAGACGGATTTTCATATTCAATGGGAAGCTAAATGTTTCAACAATACCATATTTGTATAATGTATACCATGTGCAATAAAATGATTGTAACTTGAACAAGACCTGTGGGAGGCATGCATGTGGATACGACATGGGTTGATTGGAGAAAGTTTTGAGGGGATATCTAGGAGGAGGTAGTTCACCTTGACATGTAGTGTTCTCTTGCAATTGATATATGATGGTGATTGAGCTCTCCTCTTTGCATATTGTATCATATGTAACATTCTTATACATGTAAGGGTGTTAGGCACTTGTCATAATTTCGACTCGTCTCCATATCTTGTGTACTTGTGTGGATGATCTTTGTATTTGAATTTCCATGTTCTTTGCATAGTTTTGAATTGGATAAGTTTGATATCGTCTAAGTGTAGTATTTTTATGGAATTTTTTAGGCCACAGTTGGGTGTGCACCTAGTGTTCTTCTTGGATAACTTAGTTGAGCAGGACTTGGTGAATCTAACTTGTTGTATCTTAAGGATAAGTTATGATCATACCTTGAGTGAAGAGTTGTATTATGTTTGTAGTACTAGGCATGGTGTGGGAAGATATCCATGGTCGAGGCAAGGCAATGTCGAACGACCATAGGTGTCAGAGTGACTTAGGCACACCAAGTTGTTGCGAAAATTTCTAGGTGGCCGATTGTAGGGTTGTTACAATTGGTATCAAAGTTGTTTGATAGTTGGTTTCAAGTTTTGGTGAAATTTGAAATTGCACTCTTATGACAATGGTCGAAGATTTAAATTGGGATGATTCGGGAACCCCTCAACACAAACACCTCCATGAAAAATATTATTGATACCACCATGAGAGTCATGCAGGCCTTTTGGGTGAACTTGAAATGGGACCACAAAAATTCGATGAGTTGGACACTTTGGTAGGGCATGGGCTTGATAACTAGACAAGGCATGCAGACATGTTGATTTGGTGAAGTAGGAGGCCTAAGCATGGGAAAAAAACATGATGAAGGAAATTTGACTCAGGCACATCACAAGCTTGAGGAAGATTGATGACACAAAACTTGAGACTTAATAAGTGAATTTGTGATGTACCAATACATTCGCCTTGTTCATGAGTTGTAGCATGGAGAGCGTGGAAGGTGAGTCTTGGTAGACCAATTTAGGCGTTGTGGCCAAGATCTTGGAACAATGGAATAAAAAAATTTCCACATGTGCCAAGTTCACATGGGGAAGCTGAAGCAGGTCAACACGTGGGTGAAAATGTGGGTACATAATTTGAAGGACTTCTCAGGCCAAGAGAATTCTTGGACATTGTCGAGGTTTGGGTTTCTTAGGCAGGAGGACTCCCAATAAAACCACAACATCACAACAAAGAAGCAACCTATATTTCTTACATCCAAAGATAAGCATGTTGTTCGTTATCTTTGTTCTTCGAACCACTTCATGAGAAATTGTCCATTGAAGGAAAATTTGGCCAAGTTGGAAGAAGTCCAAGTGAATTTGACAGAGAAGAAGATCATAACATTTGGTGTGGAGACCAAGTGTAGAAACCTTCAAAGTAGATGAAAGAAAGATTAAGTTCCTTGATATCTATTCTAGGAAAGTATGTGGTAGTAGGTCATGTACATTGTTTGCAAGATGAGGAGGTCAACAAACTTTGTTTTGTGGATGCAATATTCTGTGGAATGAAGGTGGAAAATTTGGTGGACACCAACGTGAGACATAATTTTGTGAGTGAGTAAATCACTACATTGATCCATCATAAGCTTGAGAGCAACATGACCAAATTCAAGGTGGTCAACTCAGTAATAAAGTCGACAATGGGGGTGGTTCGTTCTTCACCTTTGAGAATTAGGAATTAGTTTGGCATATTGGATTTTATGGTGGCTTAGTTGATCCTTGGATGATCATACAATGGTCTTGGAGAAGGATTTCCGCAAGCTTGCTAAGGCAGTCCCAATACCACATGAGAGTAGCTTGTTTTTTTTTGTTGAAGACAAAAAATTGAGTGTGCCTATGGAGACTATGAGGAATTTGGGTTGAATGCCTAGAATGCCAGCAATGAGGATGATTGAGGTAGACACTAGACCCGTAGACAGACCTCAAGTCGTCGCACAACAACTAGAGATGGCTTCAAGCATGGCATCCTTGGGCACGAAGGGTGGCTTGAGCTAAGAAAAATGCAAGTTAAAAATGATGGAGACTTCAATGAAGGTATTTTTCGAGAAGTTTGAACGGTTGTGGAACTTAGAGGGTTAGAATAAAGGAGTTAAAGGAAATAGGGAGATTTCACTAACAACTCTTGTGGATGTCATTGAACATGGTATGCACTAGGAGGCACCTTGTTTCCCGTGGAGCCACAAACAAGAGGAGGCAAATTGCTCAGAGAGGACACTCAGTGCATAAAATATAATTGTTGGGTCCAAGTACTACATGGAGGCACTCACCTAATCTGACTTAGAGTCATTTGTAGAGGAAGTGGGAAGCGAGGACCGGTACCCTGTCACCATTGTGAAGTTTTGCAGGAGAGCTATGAGAATATATAACCATGAGTTGAATAAAAAATGATTGGAATAAATAGGTTTCAAGTGATGAGAAGTGAATGTGGTTTTGACGTACTTGTGCATGAAGAACAAGATAGATACCATGTATACACATAAACTTGGAAGCTACTAGGTGCTCTCTTATTACTAGTAAACAGTGAGTTGGCACACGACCTAGGAGTAGGTAGTGCATCCTTGACTGCCTTGAAATCTCATTTTGGATGCAACTTAACAGTATTAAGGAAGGTGGAAACATTTCCCTATTGTGATGAAGTCAATAGATGTTGGGTTGCGATAGACAATTTGATAGTACTTGGCACATTGAATTGCAGGGGAGACTTAGAAGTCATGGGAAAAAGGGGTGGCTTTGCCTTGGTTCATGGATTTTGGGAATAATGACTGAAGTGAATATGAAAAATATTTTTTGGGAATGCTCATGGATTGGACTCGATAATTAGACTGATCACCCAACTAATTCAAAGCATGGGAGAGCTCAATGTGCATAAGCATGAATGGATATGTTCAAGTATGGATGCAGTTGTACATCACAATGGTCCAACACTTAGAAATTTTTGGAAATCTTCCTAAGGGGAAGTTGGATGACAATAGATATAGGAGATGGTTGTAGGATCATCATAGTATGGGCACTGCAATGGGGCAATAGAAGCTTGAAGCATTGAGGAAAATTTTGGGCACAAGGAATTCATCCATGGATTGTGCTAAATTATTTAAATTTGGGGTTTCCAATAGTCAGTGGCATGGAGTTAGTCATTGGCACAAAATTTGGGGTTTCGAGCAGACTTGGTTGTGCAAAGACACACGTGTTTGGGTAGTTTCTTGGGATGTTTTTTAGGGTGGAAATGACTTTTATTGGGGGAGGATGTCATTAACTCACCTAGAGGGTCATAGTGCACCTATGTTGCATCGATGAGTTTAGGAATTTCAGATGATCAAGACTCCTTGGCCTAAGAGAAGGAACACATTATTGGGTTTCCTTGGGAAGGTAGTGTGGAAAAACTTCCTTGGGCACCCTTGCGGATAATCTAAGTTCTTGTCACATGGAATGCAAATACTTAAGTTCTCCTACGGATGGAAAAGGTGGTGTAGATAAGTTAAGTTGGATGCACCAATAAGTGGCATGAACTTGGCTAGAGACTTCATGAGTTGGAATGTCGAGATTTACACAGACTGGTTGAGTTGGGCGATCCACACTTGGGGGTTGTGACGGGCAGTCAAGGTGCCTTCACACCATGGATCACAATTGTAGACACAATTTATGGGCATACCCCCTTGGTCATGACTTGTGGATGACGATATTTTGGATATGTGGGCCTTGGGTGCGAACAGTTGGATGACTTTGGCGCAAATGAGGAGAATCACTGATGGGATGACTTGGGCTCGAAGCGACTTGGATGACCATATGATGAGGTACACTTGGGGTGAATCATGTGGTCTAGTGTGTGTGAAGGAAAATTCAACTTGGGACCACTCTATGTGACAAGATTTTCCAAGTGTTAGGAAAGTCGCATATAAGTATGGAGAGGTCATGCCAATCTAACGCATCAAGCAAGGAAGAAAGAGGAAATCAAGAAGAAAGATTCGACGAAGGGATCTACAATGGTTTGTTCTAGAACTTGAGATCGCAGTTCACCCAAGCTGGATATGTGACCAAGTTGTGAATACAACCTGCAGGAGGCAAGCATGTAGATGTGACAGAGGTTGATTAGTGTGAGTTTTGTGGGGATGTTTAGGACGAGGCAGTGCACCTTGACATTTCTTGTACTATTGTAATTGAGTTGTGGTGGTGATCGAGCTCCCCTCTTTGTATCATATGTAACATTCTTATACATCTAAGAATGTTAGGCAATTGTCTTGAGTTTCTCCCATATCCATATCGTGTGTACTTATGTGGATGGTCTATGTATTTGATTGTTCATGTTCTTTGGATACTTGTGAATTGGCTAAGTGTAATACTAGATAAGTGTAGTATTGTCGCAGAGCGTTTGAGGCCACGGTTGGGCGTGCACCTAGTGTTCTTGTTGGATAACTTAGTTCAACAAGAATTGGTGTGTCTAACATGTTTTATCTCAAGGAAAATTTATGAGCATACCTTGAGTGAAGAGGCATAGTCTAGTTGTAGTAGGAGTAATGTGGGTAGATTGTCATGATTGAGGTAAGGTAGTGTCGAATGACCGCAGGTGCCAGAGCGACTTGGACACACCAAGTCATCACGGAAAATTATGATATTTTTTCAAATTCTTTAACATATAATCAAATATTGTATGCCTTTACTTTCTCGCAACTTGGTTATATTAATAATTTGCAAAATAACTATTTTTTTTGTATTTATTTTTTTACATAAAAAACATACATGTCCTTTTTATATTTTTTTTGTGTGTTTTTTAAGGATTTAAAAAATATTGTCCTCATATCTCGTGATAAATTAAGTCTTTCATGTGATTTTAGGGAAGATTCTCCTAAATTCCGTAAGTTTCTACTTTGCAATAACCTCATAGGATTAATAATTGCAAAGTATTTTGCTATGCAGAAAATTCATTGTGTGAGAGCTTTGAGTTAAATTGGGGTTGAGGAGCATACTAAACCAATTGATGATCTTTATTTAGGATATCAAACATGGAAGTTTAATTAGGAATTATTTGGATCAAAATGCACTCCATACATTCGCACCATTTCACATAGTTTTTATTCATCAAAGGAAGCTGAGATAATATCAAGATAACCATATTCTTCATTAAAATAGATTAAAATTATTCTAACCAACTTAAAACATGTTTTCTTATTTATTTTTACAAATTTAGTTTCATTTTAACCTTAAATTTATTAATTAAATGTATAGGAGAACTAAATTTTATTAAAATGCAAATTTTTTTTTATATGTGCAAAAAATTGAAAAAAGTTTTATACATCATTACAAATACTTAAGAAATTTGAAAGTAAAATAAGTATAATTCAATATTATATAAATTTCATTAATATTTTAAAAGATCGTTCATGACAATGGCATTGGAAATAACAACCCCACCAATATCGTTCATGACACTAACATTAGAAATAACAACCCCACCAATATCGTTCATGGCACTGGCACTAGAAATAACATACACGATAATAACAATAATTCCCATTTCAACTAGAATGGGAATGGTGAGGATGTGAAGCCTTTGGTGGAGATGTCGAAGAAGGAAGAGAGTTTTGAGAAGATTGTGAGATACAGAGAATGCCAAAAGAATCATGCAACCCATATTGGGATTCTCGAGGCTGTATCTACAACTCCATTTTGGATTCACCAAGAATATGTGTTTAATAATCAGGTGAGGCAGTGGATGCAGTACGCGGATAAAGGTAGGGTGGAGTAGCAACAATGTGGGGCACATAATCGAGAGGAACCAAGGTGAACTCGATAACTTCAAGTGCAACGTCTTTCCTCAGAGCTAAAATTTCAACCACGGTGCTTACGCTCACAACATTGAATTTGTCTTCAATGATATCGTCACAAGGTATGGCGCTACCAAGATCTAGTTTTGTTTTGTTTATGTTTTCAATGGAAGTTATTCTTTTGGATTTTTTGAGCTATGGTGAAATGGAAATCAACCTGTGGTGAGTGTAAGGTGTAAGCCCATCAATAGGATAATAGTTCTTCAATTCAATTTCATATAGTTTTTGGACAAGATTGTTTCCATTTCTTCTTCACCATGACATATCCAAGCATAGGAATACCATGACCTAAGATTAGAGATCCACCCTCCTCTCTTTACTCGATCCTAAGATACCAAGATGCATAACTTCATATATTTGGTGGAATTCTAAATTCAAAAAATAATCAATTTTTTTTTATTAGTCAATTCTTGCTAGCTCAATCGGTTAAGGTGTGGGTTTTGATTGCTAGGCGACCCGATTTCAATACCCTTATGGTGTGTTTAGTCGAGAGGAGACACCAAAAATATATATCCATGTTAAGGGTTGGTGCCGCCCAGGTCGGGTGCGATCCTAGGGTGATTTTGACAGCATAGATTCTCTTGAGTTGTAGTTTCTTAGCCAACAATTGAAATACTAGCCCTACAAATGACGAGCATTTCTAACAAACAAAAAATAATAATATTTTTTTATAAATAAAATCTATAAATGTAAATTAACAACCAAATTTTTAACATATAAGCTACATTTACTTAAATTCTTTTAGTTTATATATATATATATATATATATATATATATATATGTAATTTTTTTATTGCATATTTTTTAATGGAATTAGTATTAACAATCTTGCCACTATTGATGAAACTATGAAAATTTGAGGTTTATGTATTTTTTTATGGATAAGGTTGACTCATATTATGACAATGTATAACATTGTGTTTGGGTGTTATTGAAGGGTGATTTTTTAATCGAAACTTTATTATTGAAGGGTTAATTTCTTATCAAAACTTCATTGTTGAAAGACACAATTTTAAACAAAATGTTATGTGATGGGGAGTATAGAGACCTAAAACATCAAAACAAAATTGTTTTATGGGTAAAATGGAATACAAATTCCAACCCTGGGCACAGTGACAGCTGATAAATAAATAAATAAATTGTATCTTCACTTTGTTGTGTTGTGACTTGGTAGTTGGAATGGGGTGCTTTTATAGGTTGCTTTTGTTTTGTTGTTTTCCTTTTTCCTTGTCCTTTGGAAGATGTGGCTTTATCGATATGGGTCACCATTATTGATTAGTTCTTTATAAAACCAATGGTTTTTGTGCCAACGACTTTGGTGAACTTTCCTTTGGTCGTTGACCCTAGGGAGTGACAACATGGTCTGGCTTGTCTCTCTCTTTAGTGAAATTTTTCAGGAACTAGTCATTGAATGCATGAAACGTGGCACAAGATTCTAGGCTAGCCACCCTAGTCATTTTCACCGTGCTCTATATTTCCCTGTCTTAATTGTGGGTTGTTGTCACATAAATTATTTTGTTGCATGATTTTTGGCCATGGGGCACTAATCATTGCTCGACTATAGCTTGCATCCTCCATGCCAATCAATGTTTTGAAACTGCCACATCACTCTATTTCTCAAGGGTTAGTTGACTCTATTGACTTCTCCATTTTTCTTAAGCATTGATCATTGTTGTGTAGTCTCTACACTACAAGATTGTTGGGAATTCCACATTGGTCATCGTTCTCTAACCTCGGGGGTTTGGTTGTTTTCCTATTGTTTTCTTTTCATGTGCCATGACATTGTTGGAAACCCCAAATTATTGAGCTCTCCAATGGATTACTTGGCTTCACACCATGTGCATTCATTTTGCAAGTGTGGAACATCGTTGCTTGACTTCTTTGTTTCTTTCCATCATGATTATTGTCACACAACTTCTAAACTACATGATTGTTGGTAATGAGGCGTTGTTCATTGGTTGGCAAGAGTTAGCACCCTCTGTGGCCATCATTGTCATTTTTTCCATAGATTCATTGGAAAACCCAATTTCGTGATCTCTCAACCATATTAGTATGCTTGACATTTGTGTTATTGTTGTTATGGATTTGG
>JZKD02S1921814.1:1786610-1803890 GCA_000966675.3 Picea glauca | reverse complement strand
AAAATCAGACCTCACTATGAGTGAGTGATAATTGATGATAAAAATGAGAGTCAAAACCCTCAATATATAGTGTATCAATGACCTAATTTTACTTTTTAGGTCATAAAAAGGCCGAAAAGGCCATAATGTCAAAATCATATTGTTTTTACATTAAATGCTAAGTAAAAATCCCTAATCAAGTAAAAATGAGAGTAAAATCCCCTTCAAGGGAGGCGCTAGCCCTTTCTAAGGCAGATGAGACACCAAGGAGCAAAACGTTAGCCCCCAAGGGACCTCTCCAACATGCCACACGTGCCACTGCTTCCCAGTCTGCCTCCAAAAGCATCCATGAAGTTGGATGACAACATGGTGAAGATGGAGACGTCCCAAACCTTCCAAGGTTGGCGTTCCACTGAAAAGGGGTCATTCCCCCCAGGTCTAGTCCCGTCGGAGTGCCTCTGATGGAACGTCCTCTTCCTCTTCCGTGAAAAAACCCTGATCCATCTCCATCCTGTCTCTACCCCCCTTATGGGGTCTTAGCATCCATCTGGTGGGATCTTCAGCCCCATGGAGGTATGAACTGGTCATCTCCCCATGTGTACCGGTCCAAATGGTACTTGTCCATCGGGCATGGTCCTGCACATCAAAAGATACGCCCTCCATGGGCTCATCAATCACCGGGATCATAGCAATGTTAATCACATATCATCATCAATATTATTAAACATATGCATAAAAACCCTAATACATCAGTCAATAGCTCAAAGACATTACAAAAACCTGCTATACAAGATTTGAGAAAAAGACAATACGTCCTATTGGGCTAGTGTCCACAAGAAAAGAAAAGTTTCCGAGAAAATTTCACCCAAGCCATGTAAGTGAGGTGATGTGGCTAGGGGATGTCCAGACATGTGGGTGAAATGAGGGCCAAGGATGCATAACGTTATCTGTGGGTGCCTTTGTAGAAGGCGAGTTGTACCTGTCATGGATGCAATTTTTCCAAGCCCGTTCTTGCCTTTATTCTTTTTATTGCTTTATTAATTTATTTGATTTTTCTTCTTCTTTTTCTTTTTTTTATTCAAGGGCTAACCAGAGGACACTGCCTTGGCAAGGTGACCAGAGCTGACAGTGTTACCCACAAGTACTTTCATAGATATGAGAAGGTTAGCTCATGATGAGACCCCCTTTCCCTTGGCCATGCAACCAAAGGTCACTTCCCTGGTGTGGTAACCAATGTCATACTGCTAGGTACCCATGAACTTAATAGGTTGGATCGTGATGAGACCCCTTATCCTCTAACTAGGTATTGTTTGTTATTTTCTAGGTCCCTCTTGTTTCTTACTAAGAGGCCTTTTATTGCCTTCTTGGGGATCCCTGGGCGAAGCATCTCGAGGTTTCATTTTTAGGATTTTGTCTTTTACCAGCTGCTTTTACCTTCTAGGCCTTTAGCCCCTTCTTCCCACGAGATAAAGTGCAATCCTACAAATAGGTCAACCCAATGCCCGGACAAGGGGAATGGGATAAATGAGTGGGAGATAAGATGAAACAGTGGTGCTATGATGGGAGCAGACGATGGCTTTTCAGAAATTCCCCCAGTGGCAAACCAAGACCTATGGGCACAGGCTTGCTATGGCACCCTGTCAATATCCCCAAGCATGGTTAAGTGGGATAATGTAAGATCCAAGCAGTTGTTAGAGATAAAAGGAATCAGATGCATATACTTAAAAGTTTTAATGATCAAAAGTGACACATACCATGATACCTGGACCAATTACCTCATGGAACAAGAACCTCTTCCGATACAAGACCAAGACGATGGTGATGGACGTTGTTGTTGCTGACAAGAAAAATTTGATGGAAGAAGAAAAGGATAGGCCCTCCAGGGCCAAGCTCAGGTCAATCCTTCTCTCGGTACTCCATGTATAGGACCTATGGGCCTCGAGACATGATCTCCTAGTTATCCCTAAAAATCAGGGATAATGGGTCCCATCACCATGAAGTTTTTAGAATTATACATGAGTTTATAGTAGGACGAGCATCATTACACTTTCAAAGGAATCATAGTGAATTATTCAGAGATTATCAACTCCCACTGTATGAAAAATATTCTTAAAAATGGGCATTTAGGAATTGTGGCTCAATTCTATGTCATTCAATCTTTTGAGGCACCTTCTCAACCCATCCATCATGACATGCAGTTAATCTTGGACAAACACAAATTCGTCTTTGAAACTCCCCAAGGCCCACTACCCTCCTGAAATGAGAATGATCATTCTATTATGTTCATACCAAGTATCCTCCCACCCAATGTACACCCGTATCGCCATCCATTTTACCAAAAAAATGAAATAAAAAAAGATATTTTATGAATATTTATCCATTGGTGTCATCCACCATAGTACCAATCCTTATTCGTCACTAATTGTCATGGTCCTCAAGAAATTAGGCACTTGGAACATGTGTCCTGACTTTTGATCTCTCAATAAAATAATCGTCAATGATAAGTTCCCCATTTCCATCATTGATGACCTATTGGATGAGATCAAAGGCCCTCAATTCTTCACCAAACTTGATCTCAACTTAGGCTATCAACAAATTCACATGAAAGAGACAGATATTCCCAGAACTACTTTTTGCACTCATGAATGACATTAGGAATTCTTGGTGATGCCTTTTGACCTTTGCAATGCACCTTTCACCTTCCAAAGTCTCATGAATAACATAATTCAACCCTTTATATGTCATTTTTACGCATCTTTTTGAACAACATCTTGATCTACAGTAAAAATTGGCAAGCCCATGTCACCCATGTAGATCAAGTATTACAACTACTTGTTAATCATTAATTATTTCTCAAGTGGTCCAGATGTGCCTTTGGTATCTCTAAATTGGAATATTTAGTCCATATTGTTAGTCGTGATGGTCTACAAGAAGAAATTATTTCAATGGTGTTATTTGAACTCCATGCCTCTCCAAGAGTAGGTCATTTAGGCTCTCATTGAACATATGAAAGCATCAAACACTCATTTTTTGGGGAAGGCATCAAGAAGGAAATCCACACCTTTGTGGCAAAATGTGACTTTTTTCAATGACACAGAGGAGAAACATTGAAACCTACAGGTGAACTACAACCTTTACCCATTACTTTAGTTGTATGGAATAACATTTCTATGGACTTCATTGTGGGGTTACGCAAATCTGAAAATAAATCATCATAGTGGTTGTGGTTGTTTTTCTTTCCTAATATGATCATTTTTGTTCTCTGAAACACCCCTTTAAATCCTCCACAGATGCTCAAGTATTCATGGATAATATATTTAAACTCCATGTTATGCCACAATCTATTGTGACAGACCATGACCCCACTTTCACTACCAATTTATAGCAAGAGTTGTTTCATCTCCAAGGCACTCAATTGAATCTTAGCACCGCTTCTTACCCCCTCAATAATGGTCAAACCAAAGTTGTCAACAAGTTTTTGGAAGTGTATTTGAGGTGCTTTATTTAAAAACAACAATTCCAATAGGTTCAATGCGTACTTCTAGAAAAATGGATGAGAATAGGATGAAGCAATATGGTGATCAACATCATTCATAACATCATTTCGAAGAAGATGATCAAGTATTCCTTCATATACATCCTTATAAGTAGACATGCATAAAAGAAAACCACCACTATAAGCTTGATCCCAAGTTTGATGTCCCCTATAAGGTCTTCAAATGTATTGGACCAGTGGCTTGCAAATTGGAACTAATGAGCCACTCTAAAATTTATCCAATCTTTCATGTCTCTTGCTTAAAGAAAGTGGTCAAATCTAATTGTCATATTCAAACTAGCCTTCCATAACTGGATGAATAAGGTTCCACTTGGTTCTCAAGGCCATCCTTGACAAAAGAGAGTGTCATGTCTTCTAGTGCACTATCCAGTAGGTATTGATACATTGAAGGGATACACCATACGAGAATTCCACATGGGAACCAATAGAGACTCTTTAGTGATTCCGTCATCTCCACCCTTGAGGACAATGCAACTTTTTAAGGGGGAGGGAATGTTAGGGTCCTACCCTAACTCCATAAGTATATAGATAGGTTGATATTTATGGATTCCATCTCTAGTAAATAAGGCCCATGTACTAGTGTGAAATCAATAAGGTTCCACCTACTAAAAACTTCCTTCTCTAGAATGTTCTTTGGAGATAGATAGAACTATATAAAGAAGTTGAAGCAATGTAATGAGGTTCCTTTTGAAGAATATTGTAATTGGAGGTTTCCCCGTCGAAGAGGAAAGTGAAAAATGATCTCATTAATAAAGGTACGATATTATGTGGTATTTTGGTTCTTGTATTGATATTGTAATTTATCATTTTGCAATAAATCTGGGTAAGTTCTATTATTTTTGTTTTGAAATTTTCAATTTACTAATAAAGAATGCCACATATATTAATTATCTTTCCAAGTGTATTGCCTAAAAAACTACCCCACTAACCAAACAACCCAGCAAAACATCCTAAATAGCTAAAATTAAAAAGTTGACCCATGCAGGGCGTCTTCAAGCACATAGTTTTCTTGTTTTCTTCCTCTAAATGTGTGTCCATTTTTTATTGTGTTGTAGGGAGAAGGTCGACTAGTGAGACTTCCAATTTCAAATTTGGAATGTGTTTATCCCCCATAATTTCCTCATTTGATCTAAAAGAAATAGACATAGAAAGAGTAGGGGATGTTATCCCCTATCTTAGGGATAACTAAGGAGATTATGTCTCAAGGCCCACATGTCCTATACATGGAGTACTGAGATCCATACGACTTGAGCTTGGCCTCGGAGGGACCATGTTTTCTTTAGTGCATCCCATATATCAGCAGAAACAACATCCATCCCACTAGCTTGGCCCTGAAGTAGCAGTGGGTCTTGCTCCATGAGGTAATGAGTCTGGGTATCACGGTATGTGTCACTCTGATTTTCAAAGAATTTGAATGTGTTGCACTGAAATCTCATTTATTTCATAATGTTTGCTTGGAAATTATTCTCTTTAACTTGTTCATACCTAGGGGGGTGACAGAATGCCCTAGTAAGTTGGTTCCCTTTGGGATGAGTTTCCACTGGGTGGGTTTATGAAAGGTCATCATCCATTCCTTCCATACTTACTATTTTTCATCATTATCCCTCTCATCTTCCCCTACCTTGGTTCGAGCATTGGGTATTCCACACTAGGAAAGGTTGTACCTTACCTTATGGGAAGAAGGGGCTATAGGCCCAGAGGGTAAAAGTAGTTGAAAAGAGTTAAAATCCAAAATAAAACCTTTGAGATGCTTCGCCCAGGGATTCTCGATAAAGAAATAAAAGGATTCTCAGTAAGAAAAGTGGACCCGTAATATAAAATAAAACTCAAGGTCTAGTTGGTGGATGGGAGGTCTCATCATGAGTCAGCCTATTAGGTCCATGGGCATGTAGTGGTATGAAACTACCATCTATCTGGTGACAAAATGCCCTAGTAAGTTGGTTCCCTTTAGGATGAGTTTCCACTGGGTGGGTCTATGAAAGGTCATCGTCCATTCCTTCCATACTTACTATTTTTCATCATTATCCCTCTCATATTCCCCTACCTTGGTTCGAGCATTGGGTATTCCACACTAGGAAAGGTTGTATGTTACCTTGTGGGAAGAAGGGGCTAAAGGCCCATAGGGTAAAAGTAGTTGAAAAGAGTTAAAATCCAAAATAAAACCTTTGAGATGCTTCGCCTAAGGATTCCTGATAAAGCAATAAAAGGCTTCTCAGTAAGAAAAGTGGACCCGTAATATAAAATAAAACTCAAGGTCTAGTTGGTGGATGGGAGGTCTCATCATGAGTCGGCCTATTAGGTCCATGGGCATGTAGTGGTATGAAACTACCATATATCTGGTCACCAAACCAGGGTAGTGGCTCTTG
The DNA here is from genome assembly GCA_000966675.3 of Picea glauca. Taxonomy (NCBI): domain Eukaryota; kingdom Viridiplantae; phylum Streptophyta; class Pinopsida; order Pinales; family Pinaceae; genus Picea; species Picea glauca. The sequence continues at coordinate 1,797,989 of JZKD02S1921814.1, read as the reverse complement.
GTGGGATAGCCAAGAGAAAGGGGGTCACATCACGAGCCAACCTTCTCATTTCCGTGAAGTGCTTGTGGGTAACGTTGTCACCACTGGTCACCACGCTATAATAGTGTCCCCCAGCTATTCACTTGAAAAGAAAAAGAAATAAGACAAAGAATAAAAGGAATTGAATGGGATAGGAAACAATGGAATCCATGACAAGGTGCAGCGTGCCCTCTATAGAGGCACCCACAGGAAAGACCTACATTTCCATGTTATCACTGCACTCTTTGCCCAAGCATTCTTCCTGCACCATTTCACACACTTACATGACCTATATTGGTATTCACCTGGGAAACACCCCAAACTTAAGGAGGATTATCCCAATAGGACATCCTAAGACCCTCTCCAAACCTGACTTGTTAAACTACATAACGTCTTTGAGCATTTGTATGGGTAAAGGGGGGCTTGATGCACATGTTTGGGTAATTTGATTATTGGATGTGATTGAAATTGTTATGATCCCTGTGACTTATGATCCCATGGAGGGCATACTTGTTGTTGTTGCAGGATCATGCTCGATGGACAGGTACATATGGGGAAATGATTAGGTCAGACCTCCATGGGGTTGAAATCCCAGCAGATGGATGTTGTGACCCCAACTAGGGGCAGAGAGACACCAGAGGATGGAACTAGGAAGAAAGAAGGATTTTTTGCTTGAGACACTCTAGTAGGCATAGACCTAGGGGGGTCTTTCCCTACCACCATGAAATTGTCCCTTGAAGGCCCATGATGTCATCATGTTGACCCTTGACATCATCCAGTTAGGGTTTGGCATTTATGAGGATGGTTTGGTGCCAGTTAGCGCGTGTGGAAGCATTGAGGCCTTCGGAGGCCAAGCGTTTTTCATTTTAGGCCCAGCGTTCCATGGAGGGGTCTAACGTCACCCTAGAAGGGCATGATGTCATATCTAAAAGTGAAATTGGGGTTTTAATTATTGAATTTATATAGAAACTGGATTGTTGATGTAATTTGGCCATGTCATCCTTTTATGACCTAAAACTTAATTAAAGGTCATTCATATTGTATAAATAAGAGATAAAACTCCCATATTTTTCACAATTCAATTCATCACTCAAGTAGAGGTCTGAAATTCGGCCTCCCTTAAGTGTTATTGGCTTAAACTAGTGGTGTGCACTTCTTGAAGGAGGCAATTTTTGGTGCATTTTGGCTATTTTCTTGTGGAGGACCTTCAACTAGGGTGATTTGTTAGATTATTCTTGGTGAAGTAAATGGAAATTCTGCATTTATTTATTGTGAATGAATGCTATGGTTATTTTTTACTTGTTTCATGTCTAAGATTATGAAATTGCTAGCTTGAAACCTTATGGGAATGACATATGTTATTATATTTTTCCCTATAATCTTCCATGTGTTAAAATCTCTTGAAAGGAACTTAATTAGAAGTAGATACTAGAGACTTACCATTGTATCACTCTAGTAACCCTACTTCCATTGCCAATTCCAAATTTTATTACATTTTTGTTCAAGGAAATAGAAAATCGCTAGGGCCTAACCCTTGTTGCTTTCTAGCAAATTTTCTCTTGGAAGTGGATTTTTGAGGCCTTGGGATACCAACACCTCTCTTATCCTCTCCACCCTTCAACATATCATTATCATTTCTATCTTTCCATTAATATTTTTTGCTTCCATTAGTGACTCCATTTACCCTAAAAAGGCACTAGACTATCTTCTACAAGTGGTGATTGATCAAACAAACACTTATACTATTATCCTTGAACTCTTTACTAACTTTTTATAACCCTAAATTAGACTAAATCCTAAGATAACTTGCTTTTGTAGAAAAATATTGATACAGCCATATAAACATACATTAATTTGGAACATTTACCCACATAACTTGCACTAGAACCAATCAAAATTCAATTGTGATAATTGCTAGTGAATCTACTAGGTAAGTGCTAGTTTTGTGTGTAGTTTTTTTGCACTTTTGACCATTTAAACTTGTTGTTGTTGCAAAAGATAGCTACATCCATCTAACTGCAGAAAAATCTCTGCAAAAGTGACATTAAAAGCTAGCTAATCATTGCTAATTTTGCTTGTGACAATTTACTATCAATTTGCCTAGTCAAGGTCACTTTTTTTTGTCTTTTTCAAGCAATTTGAAGGCTTGAATCTTGTGGCTGTTATAAGATATTAATTTTTGTTACAAACGGTTTCATTGCTACAAATTGATAATCAGCTAGCATATTTTATGAAGGTTTATTGTCTTATGAAGTACTAACAATCATCTGGTACTTGGAAAGTGCCATGTTTGCCTTGTTGTCTTGTTCTAGGTAGGTACACAATATTAACCATTTGCTTCATCCTTTAGACATAAAAGAAAACTTTGATTAGAGTGATCTGTGAGAGGGGAAGGATTTCCTTGTGACTATTTTCCTTAGCCTTCTCAAACCCCCCAGGTCACCGGGGACATCTTCCCTGTGGTAGTCTTAACATACTCCTAAATAGAAAGGGATCTCCTATTAATGTGACAGTGATAGGTTATTCCCAATTATGCCAATTTTGTACCCACTTTCCTTGGGCTTTTGGGAAAGTACAAATTGTGCGATAACATTTTGGCGCCACTGTCGGGGATCGTAGAGTCAATTTTCCTCAAACGACATTTTTTCGGTAAGCCTTTATCCAAAGCCTTTAATTCACAAAGCTTACCTAGCGAATCCACTGAGGGTGATCCCCTCATCCCTTTGATAATCCTTAAGAGAATATCTGGAGACTCAACTAACCTTCTCCAAGGTGCCACCTTACTCTCAACTTTGTGATTTTTCCAGGATATGGGATCATGGCGCCCTGGGAACAAGTGTATCCAAATATTGATTTCAAAAATTTTCAAGGATACCCGCATTATTTTGATTCAAAATGGTTGAAAAACTCTCCAAGACTCGGAGGCCTCCCAATTACTTACATTGTACAGTTGTTGAAGTATATAAGCAAGATAGAATGGGAATTAGAGGATGTTCTGGTGAAATTGTTCATACTTTCTCTGCCATATTTTTTGCAAGATTGGTGTAAGGGTTGTTGCGAATATAGGGGTATATCATCTTTCATAGACCTCATCAGTAGGTTTATTGAATTTGCAAAACCATGATGCCATACATATGAAGACTCCCTTTCAAAATATCACAATAGCCTTAGAGAACGAAGGATTCACGACTGGGATTGTGGAAGATCTCAGGGATGTATACCATACTCAATACCAAGAGCCCTCTGATATAGAAGGATAGATTTGTGAAGAAAATTGTCAACCCCTTGAAGAGGAGAAATATTTTTTCCATGATTCAATAGAATGCAGTAAAGATTTAACTAGGGAGGTGAATTATGAGGATGAAGCACTAGTAACCGCTCGTCCATATGATGAAGCTCTCTAAGATCTTATCTCTCCTGCACAAGATGAAGAGAATGAGGTGAGTCATTTTCCTTTCCAATTTTTTTATGACACTTTGTTCTATGATTCAGAAGGTGAAGAAGTAAAGGAACCCTTGGAAGAGCTAGCTCCTTCTTTTTCTGATGAAGAAGAAGAGATGAGTCTTGGGGATGATGTATTGGACCCTCTTCCATTTGATGAAGTCATCCAAGCTATTGATGCTCCTACATAGCAAGAAGTGAACACGGTAAGTTATTTCCCTTTCCAATATTTTGATGATGCTTTGTTTTATGATTTTGAAAGTGAATAAGTACTAGAGGATCCCTTGGATGCATTAAATCCTTCATGTTATGATAAAGGTAGTGACATTGTTGATAATATTGATGAGTTCATACATGTTGGAAGATGAAAGTGGGATGTGATTGGTTCTAATGAGGATCCCATTTATGATATGGAAGGACATTTCCAAATGTTTCCTTTACAACTATCATATGAGGTTACTAATGCTTCTGACATCTGGCAACACAGAAATGATATAGTTACAAATATCTCCAAAGGTGACCTAGTTCTATTTTCTCATAATGATTTTCGGTCATACCTTGAATATTTTGATGAGTACTCCTTTGAGCACTTAGATTTATTTTATGAAGAATATTATCAACCATCGTTGTGCTCATATCTTGATAGAGGTGAGGACATTGATTTCCCAAAGCAGGGTACTTGTGACAAGGTTCTCCAGCCCCCTTAAATTACTTTCCCTCGCTATGGCATTAAGGGTGTAGTTGGGAAACATGTCCCTTGTCTTGAGTTTTATCCAGGGAAAATCCTTCTTTTAAAATCCAAGGGTAGGTTGAATACCTTAAAAAGAAATTTATTATCTCATTTTTTCAGCCTTCCCTTAAGAAATTTCCAGTCATCCTCTAGGTTATTACTAGTCCTTTCCCAGACCTTAGGATATGATGACGTCCAGGGTAGCCAACTTTCATATTCTTTGAGTCAGTCTTTTGAGCCTTTGATCTTTCACGATCCCTTTCTGAGATGGATTGAGCACTTTCCTAGAAGTGTGACTTGGCATGATTTTTTCCCTCCTTCCCGCCTCCATGAGCTAGAATTTACGATTTCTGATGATGTGATACATGTTCTAACTAATGTTTTTTTTTCTTGACTTGACATTGTTTTGGTTCATGATGAATCACAGAAGAAGGTATTATGAGATATTGCTAGGATGGTTTCACTGGTTATTTGACTACATCTAGCATTCAACCAATAGGTAAGTAGAGGTGGGTTGGGCATTTTCATCCATTGTATATACCATCTGCATATCATGCTAGTGTAGTGTAGCTTCATTTTTGTAATTTTTTTCATTATGTATATATGCTTGTTTATTTTTATTCCATTGTTTCATATATGAGCGAGGGGTGATATCACCACCCTAAATATTACTAATTCATTTTTTTGAGATCTAGAAGATACATGTCATGCCAGAGATGTTGAGGTTCTCATGTCCTCTACAGTGAGCACCTGTCCCTGAGTTGGAGCCATATGTTATCCCCTATCCTAGGGATAACTAAGGATATTATGTCTCGAGGCCCACAGGTCCTAGACACAGAGTGCCGAGAGCCATACGAATTAAGATTGACCCTGGAGGGACCATATTTTCTTTAGTGCATCCCATCTATCAGCAGCAACAACATCTATCCCACCATCTTGGTCCTGAAGTAGAAGTGGGTCTTGCTCCATGAGGTAATGAGTCTGGGTATCACGGTATGTGTCACTCTAATTTTCGAAGAATTTGAATGTGTTGCACTGAACTCCCCTTTATTTCATAATGTTTGCTTGGAAATTATTCTCTTTAACTTGTTCATACCTGGGGAGGTGATAGAATTCCCTAGTAAGTTGGTTCCCTTTAGGATGAGTTGTCATTGGGTGGGTATATGAAAGTTCATCGTCCATTCCTTCCATACTTACCCTTTTTCATCATTATCCCTCTCATCTTTCCCTAACTTGGTTCGGGAATTGGGTTTTCCACACTAGGAAAGGTTGTACCTTACCTTGTGGGAAGAAGGGGCTAAAGGCCCAGCGGGTAAAAGTAGATGGAAAGAGTTTAAAGCCAAAATAAAACCTTTGAGATTCTTCACCTAGGGATTCCCAAGAAAGCAATAAAAGGCTTCTCAGTAATAAAAGGGGACCCATAAGATAAAATAAAACTCAAGGTCTAGTTGGTGGATGGGAGGTCTCATCATGAGCTAGCCTATTAGGTCCATGGGCATGTAGCGGTATGAAACTATCATCTATCTGGTCACCAAACTAGGGTAGTGTCTCTTGGTGGCATATCCAAGAGAAAGGGGTTCTCATCACGATCCATCCTTCTCATTTCCATGAAGTGATTGTGGGTAACGTTGTCACCACTTGTCACCACGCTAGGATAGTGTCCCCCAGCTATTCACTTGAAAAGAAAAAGAAATAAGACAAAGAATAAAAGGCATTTAATGGGATAGGAAACAATGACATCCATGACAAGGTGCAACTCACCCTCTATAGAGGCACCCATAAGAAAGACCTACATTTCCCTGTTATCACTGTACCCTTTTCCCAAACATTCCCCCTGCACCATTTCACACACTTACATGACCTAGATTGGTCTTCACCTAGGAAACACCCCAAAATTGAGGAGGATTAGCCCAATAGGACATCCTGAGACAATCTCCAAACCTAACTTGTTAAACTGCATAACGTCTTTCAGCATTTGTCTGGGTAAATGGGAGTTCGATGCACATGTTTGGGTAATTTTATTATTGGATGTGATTGGAATTGCTATGATCCATGTGACTTATGAGCCCATGGAGGGTGTACTTGTTGTTGTTGTAGGATCATTCCCGATGGACAAGTACATATGGGGAGATGATTATCTCAGAACTCCATGGGGCTGAAATCCCAGCAGATGGATGTTGTGACCCCAATTAGGGGCAAAGAGACACAAGAGGATGGCACTACGAAGAAAGAAGGATGTTTTCCCTAAGACACTCTGGTAGGACTAAACCTAGGGGGGTCTTTCCCTTCCACCATTACATTGGCCCTTGAAGTCGATTGACATCATCATGTTGACCCTTGACGTCAACCAGTTAGGGTTTGGCATTTATGAGGAAGGTTGGTGCTAGTTGGCGTGTGTGGCAGCATTTGAGGCCTCTAGAGGCCAAGCGTTTTGCATTTGAAGCCTATCGTTCCATGATGGGGGTATAATTTCACCCTAGAAGGCCATGATGTCATCTCTAAAAGTGAAATTAGGGTTTTAATTGTTGAATTTATGTAGAAACTGGATTGTTGATATAATTTGGCCATGTCGGCCTTTTATGACCTAAAAAATAATTAAATCTCATTGATATTGTATAAATAAGAGATAAAACTCTCATATTTTTTCACAATTCAATTCATCACTCAATTAGAGATCTGAAATTTTGCCTCCCTTAAGTGTTATTGGCTAAAACTAGTGGTGCACACTTCTTGAAGAAGGCAAATTTGGTGCATTTTGTCTATTTTCTTGTGGAGGACCTTCAACTAGGGTGATTTGCTAGATTATTCTTGGTGAAGTAAGTGGAAATTATTCATTTATTTATTGTAAATGAATGCTATGGTTATTTTTTACTTGTTTCATGTCTAAGATTATGAAATTGATAGCTTGAAACCCTGGGGGAATGACATATGTTATTATCTTTTTCCCTATAATCTTCCATGTGTTAAAATCTCTTGAAAGTCACCTAATTAGAAGTAGATACTAGTGCCCTACAATTGTAGCACTCTATTAACCCTACTTCCATTTCCAATTGAGAATTTTATTACATTTTTGTTCAAGGAAAGAGAAAATCGCTAGGGACTAACCCTTGTTGCTTTCTAGCAAATTTTCTCTTGGAAGTGGATTTTTGAGGCCTTGGGATACCAACACCTCTCTTATTCTTTCAACCCTTCAACATATCATTATCTTTTTTATCTTTCCATTAAGATTTGAGGCTGCCATTAGTGACTCCATTTACCCTAAAAAGGCACTAGACTATCTTCCACAAGTGGTGATTGATCAAACAAACACGTATACTATTATCCTTGAACTCTTTACTAACTTTTTCTAACCCTAAATTACACTAACTCCTAAGATAACTTGTTTCTGTAGAAAAAAAATTCTACAGCCATATAAACATACATTAATTTGGCACATTTACCTACATAACTTGCACTAGAACCAATCAAAATTCAATTGTGATAATTGCTAGTGAATCTACTAGGTAAGTGCTAGTTTTGTGTGTAGTTTTCATGCATTTTTTACCATTTGAACTTGTTGTTGTTGAAAAATATGGGTACATCCATCTAACTGCAGAAAAATCTCTACAAAAGTGACATTAAAAGCTAGCTAATCATTGCTAATTTTTCTTGTGACAATTTACTATCAATTTGCCTAGTCAAGGTCACTTTTTATTGTCTTTTTCAAGCAATTTCAAGGCTTGAATCATGTGGCTGTTATAATATATTATTTTTTGTTATAAAATGTTGCATTACAACAAATTCATAATCAACTAGCATATTTTATGGAGGTTTATTGTCTTATGAAGTACTAACAATCATCTGGTACTTGGAAAGTGCCATGTTTACCTTATTGTCTTGTTCTGGGTAGGTACACAATATTAACCATTTGCTTCATCCTTAAGACATAAAAGAAACCTTTGATTAGAGTGATCTGTGAGAGGGGAAGGATTTCCTTGTGACTATTTTCCTTAGCCTTCTCAAACCCCCCAGGTCATCGGGGACGTCTCCCTTGGGGTAGTCTTAACATACTCCTAAATACAAAGGGATCTTCTATTAAGGTGACAATGATAGGTCATTCCCAGTTACACCAATTTTGTACCCACTTTCCTTGGGATTTTGGGCAAGTACAAATTGTGCGATAACAGGGGACTAGAGAATTTTCAAAGGGAGGTTAAGAGAACTAGCAACGCAATTCCCCAAAGAAACTACATATTCCAAGCAATGTCCAATTCTAAATACTTGATTCTTTGAACTTGCTCAAATTCCCTAAACGCATGCTCTAGGTTTTGCATTTTCCTTAGTTGATAAGAAATATGAATAACATTCCTTTCTCACTCCTAAATTTCCACCAACAATTTTCCCTCCCATGCCTCTTACCAACATTTCCATGGAGATCTGAGGATACCATAAATTGATGAGCTTCTCCATTCGCTATTCACACCATTTTACATTTATCCTAACCTCCACTAGTTCACACATCACACACCAATTTTTCCTACATTGAACCATCCTTCCTATGATGCATTGTGGAAACTAGAACAGGGTCCTAGAGTTGAACCACATAAATAAGAGGTGTGAGGAAAGAAGGATACTACTCTCCTCAACATACACTAAAATCCAAATAAAACCATATGTCAAGGAAAATTGGGTCAACATGCTTACATTAATTAAAGACACCGACAAATGGTAGATGAAGAGTGCAACATATTAAAGGCCATAACCCATAGTCCTTGGGAACCCATCAAAATTGACATTTGTGTGCAATATTCATTTTGGGTTTGATGTTTATTAACATCATGGTAGAGGAGTATGATATTTTAATGACCCTATCTAAGGCTGTCACAAAATCCCCTTACTGTTGTAGCAATGTTTTTGCGTTTTTCTAAGTGATGACTTTCGTCAAGCACATTGTCACTGCCCTCAAATTTCAATATGAGTCCAAGTTTTTTTTATTTTATATTATGGGTTTGTTGGTTGCGTTATTTCTTAAGGTATTTGTCAATGTATAAACATATATTGGTGCCAAACAACTATGCCTCAAGCAATTATTTCTCACTAGCAATAGTACTATAGAAATACTCTAAGCAATGACATCAATAATACTCAAAACATAGAGTTGATTTATTAATAATGTGTTGACATGTTTATAGAAATGAGTATCCAATGCAGTTCAAATCAAACTTCCTATGTTTAAGCAACTTCAACACACCAGACTACAATTTCTATCCATGGGGAATTATTTGCAACACATAGAATCCAGCCCCAACAAATATATCAATCTCCAATAGCCCAAAAATTCTCTCATCCAAGTGATAAATCTTCCCAACAATGAATACAACCCCCACTTCGGGAAACTCGACCTCCAAATGAAGAAAATTGGCCCAACAATGGAGCAACTCGCCCAACAAGAAGAAAAGTGTTCCCTTCTGAAGTTACTCAACCCTCTCTCAACCAAATTGGTCTACAAAAGTGAGAAATCAACCTAGCAAAGGAAATATGGCCTCTTATGAGGGTATTTTGTCCTTTCTCAACCAAACTCAGCCCGCACAAGTAAAACTAGGCCCTCTCAAGACAATTCGACCTTTGTCAATGAAGAACTTTGTCGCCGAATGATAAAACTCAACCACAAATAAGAAAACTTTGTCGTCAAGATGATAAAATATATCACAATGAGGCACATTGAAGAAATATGAATGATCCCTCATCTTCAATCGGATAGGGTGGATAGTTTTACCACTGAAACCTATCTCAAACTCCTCTAGGGTTTTTTGTCCCAAGAGCCAAAGCCACAATAGCTCTCTCAATTTCGTTTTAGAAAAATAATAATGCATAATGAGAAAGGGCACCCTCATTCTCCTTGTATCTCCTCATTGACCCTTTTTGGACCCTTTTACCATTTTAATAAAGTAAAGTGACTTTATGAACTTAATTCACTTAAAACACCCTTTTTATTGATTACTCAATGTCACTTTTTAAAAAGTTACTTTTCTGCTCCCATGACATTAAATAATTAATCAATCTCCTTTTTCCACTGACTATATCCTACGGGAATCACTTAGGATATTAAATCAATATATTAGAGAGATCATTTGGAAAGGTACATTTCAGTCCTCCCTTCCTGGGATTACTTGTCCTCAAGCAACTACAAGTTAGGATCCTGCAAGATCTGGTCACTTTCCCATGTGGCATCTTTTGTTGGTAAATCTCTCCACCTGATGCGGTACTCTCAGATCACCCTTTTACGAAGTCTTCTCTCTCATACCTCCAAAACCTCCTCAAGAACCAACACTAACTTCCCCTCCTCATCCAATAGGGGTAACCCTGTCAAAGAAGTGACATGTTGTCCCAATGCCTTCTTGAGGCATGAAACATGAAACACATTATGAATCTTACTTCCTTCCAACAAATCCATCTCATAAGCTACCTCACCAACCCTCTGAATCACCCTTTAGGGGACATAAAAGCGGGGCTTAAGATTTTTTGCATCAATTTTCTTCAATGAAGATTATATGTATGGTTGTAATCTCAAGAATACCAAGTCTCTCACTTTGAAAGTCAGTTCAACCATGTGCTAGTCTGTATATATCTTCTATTGATTTTGGGCCATCTGTAAATTATCCTTGAGAGTCTTGAGTATGTCTTGACTCTCTTGGATCCAATCCTTGGTTTTGGGAGCCCTTCTATCCCCAAACTCCAAATCAACAAATGAAGGAGCATCATGGCCATATAATGCTTGAAATGGGGTCATACTAGTGGACATGTGGTAAGTAGTGTTATAACAATGTTCACCCAAATGTAACCACTTGACCCGTGCCTTCTATTTCCTGGACACATAGTTACACAAATACCACTCGATCCATTTGTTCATAATCTCTATTTGACCATGTGTCTGGGGGTGGTAACTAGTGCTAGGAGTCAATTGTGTGCTTGTCAATCTAAACAACTCCTGCCAAAATCAAGGATGATTTTAAGGATGGAAATTTGTTTTAAAATGTAGAAACCTTGAAGAATCTTACAAATCCTTCATATGCCAACTATAAATTATTGGTGATACTTTTTTGTAAAAATATTCAAATTTCTAAGGATTTTATATAGTTTTTATAAAATTTTGGCGATTTTTAAGGTAAAATAATTTTATCCTATAGAATTTGGGTGAATCATTTTTAAAA
>JZKD02S1921814.1:1740117-1786600 GCA_000966675.3 Picea glauca | reverse complement strand
TAATTTCTTGTTTAATATGTCTTTCTTTTAATTGTTTCACTTTAGCACTAACATATTTACATTAACTCTTCATTAGTTTTGACTTAGTTTACTTTCTTACAAACTAAATACAAAAATATTATTAAGTTAGAGTTTTTCTTGTACATAATTTTAGTTGTTTAATTTCTTTTAAGTTTTTATTTAACTTTGTTATTTCAACTTTATGAACTCATACAAAAAAGCATAAAAATCGTAAATTATAAAATGCATAAAAATTAAATATTATAAAAAATACAAAGCAAAAGGTAATTCATGCTTGGACTTTAGGTTATGTGTTTTCTTGTTGGGGCTCTAAACCCAGGGTGAAATTCATGTCTCTTCCCCCCTAGCCCAACGGGAGGTTGAGATATTGGTGTGGGGAACTCTTTAGTCCCTCGACATCAACACAGTGCACCAAGTTTAATCAATCGCACCAGGGTGTACCTAGAACATAACACTCTCAAAAGTCAATGTTTAAACGCACCACCATACTTTATAATAAAATTATATGCACCAAATAAAGCATGTCAAAATCGTTGAATATTACAACCTGGTGCGCCTAAATGTCCAAAAGCACACTGAAGTAGGGTAAATTAAAAAAAAAATCAACATATCGATTTTCATTGTTACATTGCAGCATGTGCTTCCAAACTCTCAAGCAAGCATTGGTGCTCACGTTTCTTCCTAAGACACCCTGTTTCTGGTGCTCTACACTGACTTGAATAGTTCCATTGGTGGATTCACACATTCCAAATTTTGGAAATTACCGCAAATTTTCATTTCATCTCAATGGTTCAACCATGCTTCCTCGGGACAGAAGAGAGCGGGTTAATTATTTATTACCTTTCTATTTATTACGCACCGATTTTTTTTCAATTTCAATCAGTGTTCCTGAATAGTTTGGCTAACCCCAAAGTGGTGGGTATTGTGCTAACTACACAGTGGGAATCATTGTTGATGCACCACATAAATGTACACACCAGTGTTGTTCACTTAAGCGCACCACGATGAATTATTAAAAACAAAGCGGTGCATCCTTCTGAACACCTCGAAACTGGGGCACAATGGGATTCTACCCGCATCAGTAGAGTTCACTTCATCAATCGCACTGATAGCTCAACGATATATAAAATTTAACCTAGTGATGCACCAATTCTAACCAACAACATCAGGGCGTACCTGAAACATAACGCCCCGACATGTCAATGTTCAAACGCACCACCATATTTTATAAAAAACATACACACACCAAATAAATCGCTCCAATGCCATTTGAAATTACACACTGCTATACTTCACTCAACTAATGGAACCACTAACATAACAATTTATAAAATTTAACATAATGGTGCAACCATGATAATCCAACGCACTGGTACTGTATATTGAAATGCACCGAGACATATATTGCCCATTTTTTCATAGTGGGTCATCTCATTGGACACCTCGTTCCTGATGTTATATCCTTTACAATGTGGTGTATCCTTAGGAACTAATTGATACTAGTGCACAATGCACTTCTAACCACATTGATACATTTCACTTTGTTAACCACACTGTGGGCTCAATGTTTTTTGAAAATTTAACCTAGTGGTGCACCAATTTTAACTAACCACACTGGTGCGTACCCAAAACATAACGCCTTGGAACATCAATGTTCAAATGCACCACCATACTTTATAAAAAAAATACACACACCAAATAAATCACACCAATGTCGTTTAACATAACCCACCGGTACAATTCACTTAACTAACGACATCGCTATCATAACAATTTATAAAATTTAATGTAGCGGTGCAACTATTGCAATCCAACACACTAGTACTATATACAGAAATGCACCAAAAAATATATTCCCCATATTTCCATAGTAGGGTGTCTCATTGGATGCCTCGTTCTCAGTGCTCTATCCTTTACAATGCACCAAGGTAGAAAATGTCGAAGCTCCACTATCACGGTGGTGTCGATGCGTTAATAATAACCTGTTGCATTGCTTAAGTTGCGATAATGAAGTTTAGCTTAGCAGTTCCCATCAGTCCACCAAATGCACCGATGTCATAAATTCAATGTCATCTATGGACAACATGTCGGTGCTCTGGTAGACATGGCGTGTTGATGCATTCGACTTAACAAAGGGCATCGTCGATTATAAATTTTAGCGTTGCGGTGTGTATTAGTTAATAAGAGGAAATGGTGTTGTTAAAAGCACTATGTCGGGTGCAGATAGTCCTATGGGATGCATCACTTAGCATTTTGTTTGTTTTGATATAGTGCACCAACCACGGGGCATACATATTGTTGGCGGCAGACTGGTTGATTTAAAAAAAAATTGCAAAAAAAAATTAATTTTGGATTTGTTTAAATAAACGTCATTTATATACGTATTTGTTTTATAATTTCAATTCATTTTATATTTATATGTGTTCTTAACAACTTTATGTGAATCAGATAAAACAACAACGAGATAAAGAGGAGGTGGGGTGGTGGTAGGTCGAGACGTACGCATTTTTGCATGAGTGGGAGTCCAGGGAGAGGGATAGGGAGGCTTACCCTCGCCCTATTTCACAACATACACATGACCTTTTGATGGATATTGGCCTCCTGAATTTTTATCAAGAGGGTAGATCCATTAAGGGGAACTTTTCACTGTTACAACAATTGATCTATCACTAGGATCATGTGAGACAGGGGTTCAAGGTCGATCCTGATATGTAGTATCATCCCACAGACGAGGATGTATATTTCATCACTAGGTTGTCTAGGAGGGGGCGTTTTTTCCCCATTTCCCTGCGCTACCACATGGTGTTGTAGGAGAGACCAGCTGGCATATGTGCAAAGATATGTTAGTTCGAATATTGTTTTAGCTTCAGAGTTCCGGGTTCCTGGTGGTCAGCTATGGATAGGTGCATTTCAGAGAGAGGACGTTAGTTTCCTATGTTATTTTCTGTTGTAACTATCACAAAATAGTTTTGATGGGTAGAACATTAGTTTTTCTATGTTTCATTATGTAGATATTTTATTGTAGGAGCCATGATTGATTAGGTGGGAAGATTTTTTTTTTAGATAGGTTTGTCATGCATTAGATCATTATCAATCTTTTTTTTTGGGACAAGATTCTTCCCATTCACGTCTTATTTGTATACACTATTTTTTGAGAGGGTTCATTCCACTCAGCCAACGGTACTGCACTTTCCTTCTAGACCTATGTTTGATCCAAGTATGCACATGTGGGGGAAACTAATGCCTAGGAGGGACTAGTCTGAGTTTCTCACTACTCCGGTGGGTATGTCGATATTTGATTTTATTGTCTAGTGAGAACGATAATGTCCTTGATATTGTAGAGTACCCATATGTGGGGATAGATTGGAGAGGATTTAAAAACATTTTATTTACAACAAAGGAGCCACTAGATGAGAGAGGTAATATTATCGTTATGTTTTGATCAATCTATTTGCATATTTTTATGTCTTATTTAATGCACATGTAATTTATTGTAACATTTTGTTTCAATTAATATTAGAATTATTATCTATTTTTTTGAAGATATCGAAACATATGTTGGGTATGTGCCTCCCCAAAATGAGTATGAGGTGATGGAGGAGGCAGAGGAGAAACATCCAATAGTACAGATACCCCACATGCCACACAGGTCGGATACGAGAGTCTGACTAGAGGCAACATATGAGTTATGTCATGTCATAACTAGTCATGGAGTGGTACATTTAACCCCAAGAGACATATTACAGATAGAGGAGATCTCTACTACATGGAGGTGTTTGCCTCGTGACATGATGATGTCGATGCATCATATTGTTGGTGTCATCAACTTCATGATCAATACGTTGAGGGTTGGTTCTCATGATCACACTACACCTATCTTATCAAGAGATCGATCCACATCCTTTACTCCACCAAATGCTCCTACTCCTCCTCCCGATTCTCCTCCACATGAGTCGGTTGCAACATATACAATCATCCATCCACGTTTGATCCTCCTCAAGTTTCCCCTCCACATGTGTTTGAACTTATATCCACGTCTAATACTCCTCCTCCTCCTCCTCCTCCTCCTCCTCCTCCTCCCCCTCTTCCTCCACTTATTTCACCATCCATCGATCATTGTCTTTCTCCTAGTTCACATGTGTCATCATCCACTAATCCCCCTCTTCCTCCTTTTCCTCCACACGTGTCACAAGATTTTGATGTTTTGGACACTATGATCACATCGAGTATTGTTGATGCACATATTCATGATACTGATATAGAGACACTTGATAATGCACTTATGTCGACATGTGTTTTGAGATAGTTGTTCTTGATAGAGGCTCTACCTCTGGTAGTAGAGACATTGATGCACCTGGCTTTGGTCATGGACCTAGCTAGTAGTGGTACCGATTGACATTTATATTGATTGTTTTATATTTGACTGGAGATATGTATATGACATGTTTATTGCAAATTTTGTTGAGATGTATGTTTGACATGTATATTCATATGTATATCGCTCATGTATATTATGTTTTTCTTATAATGTTGTGGTTGTTTTTGTTGTTTGATTTATAAAATGTAATATGAGTATGCTAATGATGAACATTGTTAATGATTTATCTATTTTTAAATGAAATTTGATATGTATCACTCATTTAAATTTATAGTTGTCACATAATGTTCAACTTTACTTTAATGAAAGCGTTTAATTTGGATTGTGATTGCAAAAATTTAGAACCATTAATGCCATATAATGTTTAATTGTTGTTCAAGGTGAATTGTTTGTTGTCCAACAAGATACAATATGTTAATTAAACGTGTTTAGAAACAAAAATACTTAAATATCATGAGTGGAATGAATGTGATTTGAATATTTATGTCTTTATCATATATTATAATAATAATATTATAACATAATTATTCACTAATAATAATTTTGATGATGCAATGATAATGATATTTTTTTAGTTTTTATTATTCAAATATTGACAATTATTATATAATTGTTTACTTAAATAACCATGATTATATTTTATTAATATTTAGTTTTTCCAAATATTTTATTAATTTATTTTATCCAACTATTATAATATATGAAATGTATTCAATTAAATTTAAAATAATAAATATAGAGAATAATAATACATTTTGATATATACACTTTTGATGAAATGGTTTCACAATGCTTTACTCTTATACAGAGTTTATGAATCTTTTATTAAAAAATAATATCACCCAACATTTTATAATTAGTATTTTAAGAATTAGTAAAATTGACAAAGGATTCTCTACTTTTAGATACGTATGGATCATAAAAAATTCCTTAATTTTAACTAGGCTCTAGAAAAAGACTCTTTTAGAATTTCCATTTCCTTCCTATATTGACACTTATTTCAAGGAGAATGCGAAAAGAATTATTAATATAAGTTTATATGATTATAAAACTAAATGATGGAGTGGAATAGGTGAAGGCCATGATAGTTGCACTAGTTAAGGATGGGAATGCCATCAAAGTTGGTAATTCCAAGTACACCACAAGTACTGTAGATGTTGCACGAAGTTATTATGTTGGAATTGTCCTTAGAAGTTCCATCAAAGTAAGTATATATTTATTTGAATTTTTATTTTCTCAAACATTAATAAAACGTTTGAGGTTTGAATATTTTTTAATATATTTATTTTTCGTTAAATAAAATATAATTTAAAATAAATATTTACTATTGCACGCCACCAACTTTGTGATATCTCAATTAATACTTGGTAATTCAAAGGTTATCATAAACATATTTTAATAGAATACAACATAAATCTGCTATAATAAACAATAAGTATGACAATGAAAATATATCAAAACCAAATTGTATGCGTGTACGTCTATTTAATTTATTTTCAATATGGTGGTTGTAAATGGTTGTTAACTTTTCATATCCAACATAATTATAAAATGAAGGGAAAAAAACATAATTGTCCATTATAGATACCCATAATAAAATGACACATCCACAATATAAATGTTCAAACAAATCATTTACATGAAATCAATCTTTGTGGCCATCACCCCGATTATATTCCTCGCTTAGCATTGTAACATTGTTGTTCTCGAAAACATGTTTAGATCTCATATCATGTCTCAGTATGAACCACCAATCCCCGTCCAACACATCTAGGTAAAAAAACAATTGGTTGAAATGTTTTGGGAAAACATAAGGCTCTTTACTTTCAACCCACATTTTTTAGAGTTCATACATATTATCCCACTATCATGATCTTCCTTTACATTTCTTCGGTCGAAAGTATCCCGCCACTTGCAATAAAAAATAACACATTGAAACGATGAGAAGTCCACTTGCATGATCTCTTTTATCTTTCCAATGTAACCTAACTTCCCCTCTATCATGTTTTCACCACGATGGCTAGCACGACTAGATTGGTATAACTCGACCTCTACTCCACAATCTTATGTGATGTGGCCATAACCAACATACTCAGTGTGAAAATGATGTCCATATTCCCACATTGATGGGAAGAAATGCACCTATAAAAATGTGAACAAAGGGCGGTGCCATATGTCTAATAACTGAAGCATTAATAAAAACATAATACATGTTACAATTCAAATGTGAAATATTATAAATAAAATGTGGTACTCGTAAATATTATTACGGATTTGTTTCACATGATCCCTATGTTAAGTGCTTACAGATCTTCTCCACGTGGGTTACAACCAGACACCACATATTTCTCTTTTATCTGGTTAGCCACCCAACTGTTGGGACATATTTTTGGCATATTTTCTTTTAAATTATCACGATAAGGCATGCTTCTACCATTCAATCATCTAAATGATTTCTTGTCACTATCTCGTTTCCTTCTTTTATTTTCATATAGCATGACCCATGCTCGCGTTGTAAAGAACGAATTTATTGATGACATCCTTTTCAAAATTCACTGATGTATACAAAAATTCAAAATGAATAGCATGAGATAAAATATATATTATCAAATTAAAGAATGAGCTTATCGATGGCATCAAAATTTAGAAATTTGCTAACGTATAAAAGAATTAAAAAAAAATAGTTGGGATGAAACATATATTATAATCTTCAATGTAAACAATTTCTCTATACTAAATTAACAAAATATAACTGACTTACTCTTTATCAAGTGCCTTTTTTTGTTCGTTTGGAGTATCTCTCCTTCCCTTTTGTCCTCATCTTGATGGTCGTCCCAAATGAATACCCCTTCTATGTAGTCAATATGCCTTATTTACTCAGTGACACAATAGAATGACTCATATACTATGTACCCCTCTGCCATAGAGACCTCCTTTTTTTCCCTTTTTCGAACAAACCCCTTTAATTTTTTCATGTACCTCTCTAAGAAGAACATCCAATGACATGAGAGAACCCCAACTAATTCAACCTCATTAGGTAGGTGAATTAGAAGATGGACTTGCAAGTCCAAAAAAATCATGGGTAGTTCATTATCAAACATACAAACAATCTCAGGTATCTCTCGGCGCCATTGTGGAATGTTATCCATATGAATCTCCCTTCATGTGATCCAACGTAAAAATGCATATGATTTTGATATGGCATGCCACAGATCCTAGGGGGAGACATGGTTCACACAACCACATATGAACAAAGGATAATGACACTACAAAATAGACACACACATCATTATTTTCCATAAAATTTTGAGTGCATAGCATATTTTTACCGACGTCAATATATAATTAGAAGAATCATGTATTCAACATACATACCCTTATAAGGTTAAAATGGCCATGTGATTTCAACCCCGACAAATTCCCATCTATAGTGAAGGAGCGTCGTAGAGTTGACCCATATAAAGCAGGTGCCTTCACACCCAATATAACATCCTTCGCCATAGAAAGATCATATTTCTTCAAAGTCCATTGGATGTCATCTTATTTAAAATACTAAGAGGGACCAACCTCTCCTTTAATTTTTTTTATTGGCCAATGTCTCTTTTTAGTATTTGTAGCAATAAGATCTCTCCTAACATCCATTGTGTCACTTTTATTCCATGATATGTGCCTCCATAAAAAAGATGAAACAATTTTTAATATATGCATGGGATCTAGTAAGTGGCAAATCTTAACATGCTCCCAATATGGAAGCTCATAAAATACATATTTCGTTTTCATCCCAATGGGAATTTTCTCAACATAGGCGTCAAAAGATTTAGGATCATTGAACATAGATTCCCCATTTGAATCAAATAATTATTCCATTTCCTTCTCCTTCTCTATGTCATATGCCCTATTCCAATATGTCGATGCCATTATTTCATGTCTCTGGGTTCTCCCTGGATTACCATTGAAAGTAGATGCAACTCTTCTATAAGGGTGGTGTTCTAGGAGGAATACCCTCGAACATTCTTACATCGTCTTTCGTAGGTCATTGGACCACCTATAATTTATAGAAAGTACACAACATTTACATCCATGATACCCTTTTGTTACAAGACCTGTGATGTTAACGTATTAATAGCATGTTAGTGTCAAAAATATAGTTGCACCAAATGAAGTATGCCAAATAAAATTACATATATAAACAAATTGATGAGCATGCTTACTAGAGAAAACTCCTAGTCCTGAATAACTGTGTGTGGTGTACCTCTTTATTGGGATGGGTCTTGATACATCATATACATGTATCCCTTCTCATAATTTTGAATTCATTGATCAAAGGTTGGAGGTAGACATCCATTCTCTTCACTTGTATTCTACCCGGGTCTATAAGAGCCAACATAAGATGTTCATTCTTCACGGAAAACCATGGGGGGTTATTGTTATTGATCACTACCACTAGAAAAACATGATAGTTGGTTTTTTGGAGGGAATACAAGTTAACTCCATCCATATATATGCTCAATCAAAGGCTATGTACTTCATCCTTGAATTTATCAAGCCATCTATCCTCTATATGCTTCATGGCTATTGAAACTGTTGGGATTCACATAACTCCTGGCTCACTTCTATGTGAGGCATGCCACCCCTACAACAGGGTTAATTGTTTGCAACGAAACATCCTTTGAATCCTTGGAATTATAGTCATGTGTATCAATATCTTATGAGGAGGACCATGTGCCTTACCCTTGTTTTTTTTATTTATGGTACCTATCATGCCCACATTCTAGATGTATGTCTTTGTCTGCATATTTGTTTCTTTATAGAATACAATCATTTGAATATGCATGGTATGACATGTACTCAACACCTAAAATTTTCAGCATTTTATTTTCCTTTGCACAACTATCAGGTAACTGATTATCTCTCAGAAGTACCTTATCTTTGAATAACTTGAAATTAGTGGGAAATAGAAATTTACAATGTCATTAAGCATGAATATAATCAACCCTTTTCTTCCTTCATTGTGTGACAAGATTCCTTAAACATTTAGGGGACTTAATGGTTAGTTACCTAAAAACTATCATGAAAAATCTGTCTGACATACCATACATTGCTTTCAAGTTGCACTATAACATTGATGTCCCTAGCTGGGTAGACCTTGCAAACTCCTATACTGGACCAAATAGAGGGGTGGTTGAAGCATATTTGAGGTTTTTATAGAAGTTATCTACAACATAATAATCATCCCCTAGTTCATTTTGTTGGAAATCATCTAACAACATTCCCTCCATGCCCTGGGTGTCTCGCAAGAAATCATCTGTACCAACCTCTATATCATTTCCTTCATCCCCAACATGTGAAGAACCAGTGTTACTGTCGAGGTTTTGAATTGGTGACTCGGGGTGTAGTGGGAATTGAATAGGTGATTGTTTCAAACATTCTCAGTATGCTTCCTCTCTGAGATATTTTTGTTTAGTAGAAAGCTCGTGACTTGACATCGTAGTGGGGTGAAATGGTAGATGGTAGATAGGTCGCTCATCATCAAAATCCTGATTGTAAAAATATTGAAAATTACATTGATAATATTAGTAACATAATTCTTTTAATATGTTCAAACATTATACCAAACACTTATTAGAATCATGGACATTTTATTCCCAATAATAAACATGAAACTAACACCTTTATAAAACAAATTTTGAATTAAGAAATACATTTACATTGGTTCCATTGAAAATAAAATAAAATACAATTACTCAAAAAAATTGAATGAGAAAGCATCGCAATCAACTTATGAGACCCTTAACTTCCCCTTGAGACTAGGAAACCACTTGTGATAAAATGAGGAAGAATCCCAAACCAACCTATGAGACTCTCATCCTTCTTCTTGAGAACAGAAAACTAGTTGTGAGGTGGATTCTCACACAAAACTAATTTCCCCTTAAAACTAGGAAACTAATTTGTGATGTGGATTCTCACACAAAACTAATTTCCCCTTACAAATTAAATGAAAAAATACATGAGTAATTCCACTCACTTCAAGTATTAATCATTTTTACAATTTAAATGAAGCATTAATCATTCTTTTTAAACTTTTTCACCTATCAACAATCAACATTTTAATGATCTTCCCCATGGTGTGAAAAGTAATGAATCCTTGTGTGGAGATCCTCCTGGATCATACCTCCCCACAAAAAGCACTTTTGGTCCTCCGAAAGTATAGAGAGAAATTGTAACTTAAATGTCTGCAACTACCTTTACCAGCTTCTAGGAAGAGTCTTACACTCCATGATGCACTTCCCCACTGCTCGATATGCATAAAAAAATGTCTCTGAAAAATTCACGCCCTTATTCTCCTTCACCTTTGTACATCGGAATGAGGATGTCGATGCCAACATGACTTGCATCAATGCAAATATGTAGTTGATTCCTCGATCTCCATAACAAATGTCTCTGAAAATCCACACCCTTCTTCTCCTTCACCTTTGTACTTCAGAATGAGGAATGGTGTTACTTGAACATTTACATCAATATGCAGTTCTCCAGCTGATATCATTGCAACCGTTGCCTTCAATGCTGCCAAAGAGGATTAGGCATCCATGAAAGGATTCTCTCACTCTCAAAAATCTCTAAGAGTGGCTAAATTCCCCCTTATTACAAAATGCAACATTTTAAAAATTATAGAAAAAAAGGAATTCGGCCCATACATTCCACTAAATAGAGCCCAGAATTTGTTGGTTATAACATTGTGTCTGCAACGAAAAGGTCTTGATTTCGACCCTCGAGCATCTATATTGTCTTTGGGTCTTAGCCCCTCCACAAAAAGAAATACCTACAATAAAAATAACTGGCTCTGTCGCTATCTCGCATCATGGACCCTGTAAGGACGTGAAATCCAACAACATCCTAAAGTTGTACATAAAATTAGTGGCGTAAATGATGCTTTCAAATATCATATAGGAGATCACAAGCACCATTTGAATTTGATCTCATCTGTATTTCACAACAGTTTACTCTAGTAGAATGTCTTTTCCAACAATAAACTTGAACAAAACCATGAGCCAGTGCTACTCCATGTTGCTAATNAAGATCTCAGAAGATCCTTGGCACCCCTATTTCGGGGTTTACAATGCAGTTATAGAAAAAGACTGCAATGAAGAGGATTTAGGATGGGAGATCTTGCATCACCTTGGCACGTCATAGGCCACAATCCTTGAAGCCAACGTCCCATCAAACTTGGGTAGTCCTCAATATTTTTCTGAACAAACTCAAATCCAATGAATCCACGATTTGTAGTCGCTCGTTGCATTATCCAAGTGTTATCATGTTCTAGGAAATGTCACAGTTCTTCAATAGAAAATCGACTTCATTTGAGAAGAAAAAATGGTCAAGGACTACCTTTGATACCTTTTGTCGAAATAATACGAATTGAATAGTATAATTCACAACCTCTTCATATATCTACATGAAACAACCTAACCAATTGATTTGGAGAAACTTATGGACGTGGACTCCTCTTCATCTCTATGGGATCCTAAATCCCTCCAAAACTATTTTCAAATCAATTGTACAAATCCTCTGTGATCTTCTCGGATATTACTTGGGATTTGAATTATGCTTCTGGAATAGGTTACAAGAATTTGTGGGATATTTCCCATATCTGTTGTCCTTCATTGCTGGTAATAAGACAAGTAATCTACGGTGCAAAAACTCACTATTGTAATTGTTAGTCCCTAAATTTGCACTTGAATGTTAAATGGAAAGCTAAGGCATCATCAAGTTATTACAATGGTTTTTTATAAATAAAGATTTGTTTTGGGTTTTGAAATTGGTTTGAAGGTTAAGCAGTGGGAAAAATAACAATATCAATATCATATAACAATAACAAATTCCTTTCACACTTGCTTAGTAATGGTAGTGAACCTGATGAATTAGATAGCAGATTATAACATGAAAGACAGATATATTTAAGTTTCCAATCTGTTCACTCACATAGGAAATCCTTGATCCTAAATATCGTTCAAGAACAAGAAACATGTACCCAAACACAAATCAGGTTATGAACAAGCAATCAGTAAAATCTTCATTGGCTTAAATCGTAAACAAGATATATCAAATGCTTCACAGAAGATAAATATGCATTCAAGTAAGAAAAAAAGAATAAAAGACAAGAAGAGAAGTCTAACCATCAAATATCCTTTTCCATTTAGTTCAAAATGAAATAATTCTTAGTATTTACAATCAGAAAAATAGTTTTCCAAAAATACCACTACAACCAACCCCCACATTATGTCAGCAAGTTTCATTTTTATACACAGCAATTGGTTTTACCGGATCCTATAATATAGATATGGTTTTGATTTAGACTCTAGATAAGAAATAGGGATTACATTCCATTGCATTCAAACTTTAGGTATTGATTTCCTTTATCAAAGACAAGTCGATCTGATGAGATGGCAATTCAATTGTGACTAGGCAATTGTTAAGGAAACATAATTTCACAAAATATGGAAAACATCCCTTCAACGATTCACCCGTATCTCCCCAAGGGTTCATTTTTTGGGGAAACGGTCTTGATGATAGCTAATTTATCCCATTTTAGAAGTGGGTTTTCAACGGATTTCACAATTGTTTCATGGTTGGCTTGGGATATCCATCAGATGTTTACTGCTAAAACAATCAACTACAGGAAAATTCTACAATTTCTGTTGTATCTTAGTTTTAAGCACGACGTTCCAATATAAATTGATGTTTATTTTCCTTACCTTATTAGACAATTTATGTTGACATTTATTCTTTTATTTTAGTCTTTGGACCTTTTTCCGCAGTTTGGTATTCCATGACTCTAGGTCTTGTTTTTTACGCTTCAATTCCTTAATTACTGTCTGCATATTTTTTATCTTTTTCTTGTTGATACATCCCATGTTTTTCTTAGCCAGAATACAAACGTTTATTTGTATTTATTCTATTTTCACATTCTATTCTAATGTTATTTTTCCTTCAGATGCTTAGATTTTAAGGATCTTCATTTTCAATCACCTCAAAATCTTTGAGTTTTCATCTTCTAGATATGAGATCCTGCTTTCCATTTCCCTCAATCTGTTATTGATGTTTATAGTTTATGCACCTCATGTGCAAAGTTGTCCACTTCATAATTTGAATTGGTTAATGCACTCACACTTTCATTTTTTTAATCAAAATTCTCCTCATTCTTAATTTTGTAAACCCGAGGTTCATGATTGTCAACTTCAGATATTTCTAATTTGGATTCAAAATTGTCATGTATATTGATCTCTTCTTGCAATCCTTCATTGACACACTCATTAGAAACATTTTAATCCTTTGCAAAAGGGGGTTATAGGAAACCATCATAAAATAAGGCACCCTGAAATTGGACTGTTTTCTGAGTGTTTTGTTTGGTTTCCCCTTTTGGATCATCATACCTCTCTGTCAATGAATGGTGTTCTCTATAAAACTATTTAATCAAATTAATAAGCTCTGACCTCTTCATGTAATACATATCTTCTTTCTTTGCAAATGAATATGCTTCTTCTTGTATGAGACGCAACATATCTTTAGTCTTTTTATCTAGATCTGCTAGAGTGGTTTTAAGCCATGCATATTGCTTGGGTTGGTTGTAGTTATTCCACCACCAAGAATAAGACAGTTGTGTCTCTACCTCCATCTTAAACTTGATCTTCAAACCTTCACATGTGATGTATCTTTAAATTGTTGCCAAAGCATCTTGCCACTCCTCTTTCATCCATTTGTGTGAAATGCCCTAGCTCCAACCTGGGTCATGGTGCTCTAGAACTAGAAACTGATTGGCTAAATATGTAGGTAAATTGTTCTTTTTCTACCATCTTTCTCCATGCATAGGAAAATGACATGTTGCTCCAATTAAATGTTATCTGACGTAGATCAATACATCACCCACTGTTTTTTTGAAATCATAAAAAATTCTTGGTGAATAGCATGGAAATATCCTCTCGGTGTCCCTGTTTTCCTTTCTTGGGATCCATTGTACTCATTGTAATTCATGTTAACTTGCAGGTGTTAGGGTTTTTAATCTGATTACCGTTATGATGTTTCATGAGCAATCAAACGATATGGAAAAGTATCTTGCCTATAGAATGTTGTTAGGCCATGATATAGATATTTACAAAAAAAAATTGAAAACTAAATCATAACTATTTGTGTTTAAAATCGTGGCCCGAAACCTTGATTTAATGTAAATACTAACAGGTACAAACTCAATCTCTCTATATCATCACCCTGATTTGAATTGTGATTTGACCATAATTATTAACATTGCTCGATCCTCTGCATACTTTTCTAACTATTGGCACGATTTTTCGGGACTTAAACACATTCAAAATCAATGATGATTTAGGTGCTACAAGAATGGCAACATTCTTGTAGCACCTATTTCTTTTATTTTAAACTTTAGATCAAACTAAAAATTGGCTCCAAATCTGATGGGACGCACTCAAAATGTCTAAAATTCAAATCAATCTTAGTAAGAACAAATGAAAATATTCTTAAACAAGTTAAAAAACACACTACAAAGTATAAAAGATAGGTATACAGAGTCTTAGAGAAACAAAGTATGCTAAAACATGGTTTTACAAAAATGGGAAGTCATGAACAAGTTTAAGGTCTAACATCGGCTCCTTCTGGGGGTAATGTTTTATGATAAAACATTAAGAACTATGCATACCAATGCCTTCCTTTCTCACTTTATCAACTTTGAATATCTACCATTTTTTTGTTTCCAACTTCTTTGATCACTGCTTTATTACACATCATTTGTTCTGCATTATGATATACCAAATTTAAAGAAGCTAAATTGTATACTATTGTCACCATTGGGCTATGGAGTCCTTATCCTTTCATACTGAAAACTTGACACTACTCTGATACTATAAATTGATCTTCAAACTCAAACCAACATGCTAAAAAGGAAATCTTATTTATGTACAACTCGTACACAACTAACCAATAAGTGCCTTGATCAGGTCACATCAAACTTCCAATGCATCCATAAAAGAATTTGACTGACAAGATGGTCTTGTTCCTTGCAGGTAAATAAGAAAATTTAAAAAAGCTAAGATGTTTGTAGTAAAAAATGAATGGGAAGCCCATACTTATGGATGAAATTTACTTTAATTCCAAATGCTGCAAAATTTTGAACCTCTGGAAACACTGACTCCATGTAGACGACTACTGGATCATATATAATATGAAAAAATTCCATCTGATGAAAAAACCCAAACCGCTCCCCTGAAATTTATGTTTTATTTGTGAGACCATAATCCACTTGATTTCCTTGAAACAACACATGAACATCACTTGTTTTATTACAATCAGGGTCAACAATGAATCCTTGAAAATGATGATGTGTTTTTTGTGAAAAAATCTCTTTAACAACAACAATATTATTATAAGAAACAAGAGGATGCGACATAGTTTCATCAGTTTGAAGAGTTGGAACACCAGGCTTAATATAATCTTGCCTTTGTTGAACTGTTCCCTCAGATCCTGATTCAAGATTGTCATATGTGGAATTACTAGCTTCCTGAAATTGTTGCACAACAGTTGATGAGGAGTAAAAATATTTGGACTATTCTTCATCTCCCTCATAATCATTGAAAACAGGAATGTCTTCATAAAATATTTGATCAACAAATTCATCATAGATATGACTATTGGGAACTTCTGATATAATGTCAAAAGTATCTATAGTCTGACTACTATTAGCTTCATTATGAGCATAATGCTGAAATTCATTTTGTTGGAAATAAAAACTATATAAGGATCCATCAGATAATGAGTCTTCTTGTGCTTCATTAACATTTACTTCCATCTCATCATCTACAAAATTTTGAATATGTGAATCAAATTCCTTGCAGCAATTTTCAAATAGAGACTGAGTAGGAAAATTTTATTTGCAATGAAAATGAAATGCAACATGAAACTCTTTCAGGAAAGAAATATTGGAGATAGGAAAGGATCTACACCGTTCTCGAGCCTTCCCTTCAAGAGAATACCTGAACAAATTTATCAAGACATCCTCATGAACAATGTTTAACTGATGCACAAGTTCATGAAACTGTAACAAATGTTCAGCAGGAATGTCCCAATATTCTCCCTTAAATATTGAAAAACAACATTCCCATTCTTCTCTAGCGGGGACAGAATTGGGAAACCCAGGTACTTTGGAAAAATCACAAAATGTATACCTTTGTGCTAAAATGGCTTCCATTTCTTCTGAGATTCTAGATCAGTGGAGTCTCTTGTGGATTCTTCCTTCATGGATTCACCAGGTGAATGATCTGCAGTCAAGGATGATTTTAAGGATGAAAATTTATATAAAAATGTTGAAACCTAGGCTAATCTTACTAGTCCTTAACATGCAAAGTATAAAATGTTTGGCAATAGTTTTGTAAAAATATTCAAATTTCTAAGGATTTTATATAGTTTCTATAATTTTTTTGGCGATTTTTAAGGTAAAATAATTTTATTCTATGGAATTTGGGCGAATTGGTTTTAGAACAAATGGAAATTGGCGAATCATTTTTTGGGAAAAACCATGGAAAATTAGCCCATTGGTGAAATTTATCCCCTAAAATCATCTATGTCTGCAGTCAAATTGATGTCCACTTCTTGTTCACCATCAAGAAGAGGATCTAGACATTGTCGTTCTCCCAGGGAAAAAAAGTTCGTTCCTTCATCCCCGGCAATGATGCCAAAATATGTTAGTCCCTAAAGTTGTACTTGAGTGATAAAGGGAAATCTAGGGCATCATCAAGTTATTGCAATGATTTTTTATAAATAAATATTTTTTTTGGGTTTTGAAATTGGTTTGAAGGTTAAGTAGTGGGTAAAATAACAATATCAGTCTCAGATAACAAGAAAAAATTCCTATCACACTTACTTAGTAAATGGTAGTCAACCTGATGAATTGGATAGTAGATTATAACATGAAAGACATAGATATGTAAGTTTCCAATCTATTGACTCACATAGGAAATCCTTGATCCTAAATATCATTCAAGAACAAGAAACATGTACTCAAGCACAAATCAAGTTATGAACAAGCAATCAGTAAAATATTCACTGGCTTAAATCATAAGAAAGATATATTAAATGCTTCGCAGAAGATAAGTATGCATTCAATAAGAAAAGAAAGAATAAAATACAAGAAGAGAAGCCTAAGCAACCATCATATAGCTTTTTCCATTTAGTGCAAAATGAAATAAGTCTTTATAGTATTTACAATCAGAAAAAGAGTTTTCCAAAAATACCACTACAACCAACCCCCATATTCTGTCAACAAGTTTCCTTTTATACACAACAATTAGTTTTATGAGATTCTATAATATAGATATGGTTTTGATTTAGTCCTGATATCTAGCTAATAAATAGGGATTACATTCCATTTCATTCAAACTTTGGGTATTGATTTCCTTGATCAAAGACAGGTTGAGTTGATGAGATGGGAGTTCAATCATGACTAGGCAATTTTTAAGGAAACAAAATTTCACAAAATCTGGAAAAAATTATTTCAAAGATTCACCTGTATCCCCACAGGGGTTCATTGTTTTGGGAAATGGACGGCCTGATAGCTAATTTGGCCCATTTTAGAAGTGGTTTTTCAACAGATTTCGCAAATTCTTCATGGTTGGCTTGGGATATTTGTTAGACATTGAATGCTAAAACAATCAACTACATGAAAAATCTGCAATTTATGTTGCATCTTAGTTTTAAGCACCACATTGTTCCAGTATAAATTGATGTTTATTTTCCTGACCTTATTAGACAATTTATGATGATATTTATTCTTTTATTTTAGTCTTTGGACCTTGTTCTGCAACATGGTATTCGATGACTCTAGGTCTTGTTTTTTATGATTCAATTCCTTGATTATTGTCTACATATTTTTTATCTTTTGCTTGTTGATACATCCCTTGTTTTTCTTAGCCAGAATACAAACTTCTCTCTGTAGTTCTTCTATTTTCACATTATGTTCTAATACTATCTTTCCTTCAAATGATTAGAATTTAAGGATCTTCAATGTCAATTGCCTCAAAATCCTTGAGTTTTCATCTTCTAGATATGAGATCCTACTTTCCATTTCCCTCAATATGTTGTTGATTTTTACAGTTTATGTAGCCTCGTGTACAAATTTTTCCACTTTAGAATATGAACGGGTTAATGCACTCATGCTTTCATTGTCTTGCTCAAAATTCTCCTCATTCCTAATTTTGTAAACCTGGGGTTCATGATTGTCAACTTCATATATTTCTGAATTAGATTTAGAACTGTCATATATATTGATCTCTTCTTGCAATCCTTCATTGACACTCTCATTAGCAACAATTTAATCCTTTGCAAAAGGGGGTTATAGGAAAATATCACAAAACAAGGCACCCTGAAGTTGGAATGTTTTTTGATTGTTTTGTTTGTTTTCCCCTTTTAGATCATCATACCTCTTTGCCAATGACCAATGTGCTCTATGAAACTGTTTAATCAAATTAATAAGCTTCGACCTCTTCATGTAATACATATTTGCTCGCTTCACAAATGAATCTGCTTATTCTTGTATGAGACTCAACATAGATTTAGTCTTGTTATCTGTATCTGCTAGAGTAGTTTGAATCCATGTAGATTTCTTGGGTTTGTTGTATCTATTCCACCACAAAGAATAAGACGGTTGTGGCTCTACCTCCATATTAAACTTGATCTCCAAACCTTCACAGGTGATGTTTCTTTTAAAAAAAATCAAAGCATCTTGCAAATCCTCTTTCAGCCATTTGTGTGGGATGCCTCGGCTCCAATCTTGGTCATGGTGCTCTAGAACTAGGAACTGATTGGCTAAATCTATAGGTAACTTGTTCTTTTTCCGCCATCTTTCTCCATTCACAGGAAAATTAAACGTTGCTCCAATTAAATGTTCTATGATGTAGATCAATACATCACCCACCTGTGTTTTGAAACCATAAAAAATTATTGGCGAATAACATGGAAATCTCCTCCCAGTGTCCATGTCCACCTTTCTTGGGAGCCATAGTACTCATTGTAATTCTTGTTAACCTGCAGGTGCTAGGGTTTTCATTTTGATTATCGTTCTAAAGTTTCCTAAGCAATCAAACGGTATGGAAAAGTCTCTTGCCTGTAGAATGTTGTTAGGCCACGATATAGATATTTGCAAAATTCTTTTGAAAACTAAATCATAACTATTCGTGTTCAAAATCATGGCCCAAAACCTTGATTTAATGTAAACACTGATAGGTACAAACTCAATCTCTCTATATCATCACCCTAATTTGAATTATGATTTGACCACAAGTATTAACATTGATCGATCCTCTGCATACTTTTATAACTGTTGACACGATTTTTCGGGACTTAAACACATTCAAAATCAATTATGATTTAGGTGCTACGAGAATGGAAACATTCTTGTAGCGCCTATTTCTTTTATTTTAAACTTTAGATAAAACTAAAAATTGGCTCCAAATCTGATGGGACACACTCAAAATGTCTAAAATTCAAATCAATATTAGTAAGAATAAATGAAAAATATGCTTAAACAAGTTTAAAAACACACTACAAAGTATAAAAGATAGGTATACGGAGTCTTAGACAAACAAAGTATGGTAAAATAGGGTCTTTCGAAAATGGGAAGTCATGAAAAAGTTCAAGGACTAACAATAACCACTCGAGATCCTGCACGATACAACATAATGGCCATCGATTTACATATCTAACTCCATGTTATTTGGGATTGAACACAATCTTCGTGCCCTTAAATACGAATATGTGCACTGATTTGGCCATATGCAATGACCAACCGAGGCCAATATTTTCTCTAGCAAAAAATATGCATCACTGACTTGGAAATTTCGTTATCCTGGATCAAATCCTCAAATTAACCTCAGGCAGAAGCTCCTGAATCCTATTTCGCGAGACATGATTATCTCCATCAGTCATCTACACAACCTCTCATGAATATCTCAGACAGGTTCTCGTTCATGGCTCTCCCATGGGCACAAATATTTGATGACGATAACATGATCAGGTTGTTCCCCTAGTCCAAAAATAAAATGGTGTTGTTTTCAACCATGTCGTCCATGACATTGCTCTTTTAAGGCCCCTTTGAGTAGAAATTTTGTGGAAACGACAGATTCAACCCATCCGTTGCAACCACACCATAAACAACCTTCAAAGTGGCATTCCCTGGGTCTTCTTCTCTAAGCTACATGTTTTTCCTTCACGAAATCGAGAGGGGTTACGTCCATGTGGATGAGACCACCTTTCGTGGCACAGATTGCATAGAAGGCCATGGAATAAACAAATATATCTCACAGTTTGTTGGGTGTCGACACAATTCAGATGAGTTTCCCATAGTTGTTGGAATGCCAGAATGCACATTCCCATCACCAGTTGTGGCATGCCCTCCTATGTAGAAGTTTCAGGAAGGGGTGCTTCACAACCATTAGTTATTGGAGATGGAACTTCTTCGACAACCTTCTTTTTTATGGAAAATTATATTTTGAAACCAACCTCACCGTAAAATTCACAAAACTTCACTAGATTTTAATTTCACTCTTTAATAAGCGATCTTCCTCCATATTTTTGTTATGCATATGAATTCAATATTTCTTCATGTTTTTCATTAATGGAAACAAACATACAATACATGATGACAATGCTCAACCATGCAAAAATACTATCAATTTCTTACCGAACCAATTTACAGGACCTTCTTCCTGCAACTGTGCTTCTTCAAGGATCGGTTTAAAAATATTGATTACGTGTTCCACCATCTCTTTTGCAGCCCCCTTCTTTATAGGTTCTTGCACAAGTTTCTTGTTTGGTGTGCGACGAAGCTCAGGGTGAAGCTTCCAACATTTCCCGATCCAGTGACCAGTCATCTTGCAATGAGTGCAATAATTGTGTGACTTTATGTCTGTCTCGCCTTCACTGTAATGATATTTTCTCTTCCAACACTTTGCAATACTCTTGTTTTCTCATGATTTTATAGGAGACTTTGATTTCCTCTATAATCTCTTGCTATATCTATCACTTTCAGAAAGTGATGTGCCATCATTTTTCTTAGATGGCATTGATGATGATTTCAACTCTTTGCTTGAATAATCCTCCACTTCTGCTGCTTTTGAGAATTCTCCTTCACCATACCCCAATCCTACAAAATGGGGTCTTCCTACAACCTCTAGTGGTTGAATGATGCATTGGCCATTAATACCAAGACCTCCTCCTTTATACTCCATCTTCCTCAACAACTTCAATCCAATGACCTTGGTGTGCCTTTCAAAAACTCTAAAAGAAGTGTCATCATTAATAAGGGAAAGAATTGAACATGGAGAATTATTTACCTCCATTCATGTTTGTGACACTTGGTCATCTTCCTGAAGTTTGTCCAACTGCTCCTCCTGGTTGGATGAAGTTGTAGATGAGGCTTCTAGGAAACCACCTTGATTATCTAGTTTATGGAGAGAAACCTCTATTATCCGAAAATATATGCAGCCATCAACATTTCCATGACAAGAACCATAACTAATATACCTGTCATGGCCATAAGTTGGCCTGATCTTGGAGGGACTTGTTTCCTCCTCTGTAGTGGAACATTCTCCAACTTGTTCCTCCACAGTCTCCTCTAACACGAGTCTCAATTTCTACTTCTCATCCTATGCAAATTATAGAGGCCTTTTGAGCTCTGCATTCTCCACTTGAATGCATTGGTTGATTTCTTCCAACTCTTGAAGTCTCGCTCACTACAATACTTTTACCATGGTGATATTCAAAATCTACAAAACAGGTCAAACTAGCTCTGATAACACTTGATCAGAGATTTTCTGTGAGAACTTCCTCTACAAAAATCTATGAAGAGGATATTTTATTGACGATTAATTGCATGTGAACATGAGAAAATAATTTATTCACAATGCATATGAACGTGATCAAATTGTCATAATTATGTGCATATGTGCAATTAAATCTCTACTTAATCATGTTGTTTTTCTTCATATGAGATATGATTGATATATTATTACAATGATGAGTGTTCCATATATAGAGAACATATAATGACCATCCATGAAAGGAGGCATCCCATGGATAATCAATAATTATTTATTATTATCATTCACTTATTATATATAGTATTTGATAATCAATAATTATATTATTAATTATTAATCTAAGAGAATGTCTTCCTGTTGTCCAAAAATCAACACTCCCTCTCAACAAGGGAGACATTCTGCATCATGCCAAGCTTGTCTCCGAATTATACAAACGTCACCCTAGACTCATGACACGTGTTTGTCAATCTTGGGAGACGTCTCTCTCCCACCTAAACCAAGGAAAAACTCCTTCTGTGGCTCTCCCTCTTAGCCAATTGACTCTCTCTGAGATCAGGATCACTCTAGGTCCGCATGTAATAGCATATAGCATCTTGATTATTTATCATTCCTTTTCAAATCACCATGACTAGGACAAATACCACACTAGGATATTTCACCACGGATACACACCTATGAGTGAATGTCATCCTAATGCTAACTTACACGTGGAAAACACTTCAAGCACCTCGAGTCCATATTATTCATTTTCATGATCAAGGAAGGACTATGTCTGGACCCATTTACCACCAGTGCACCTTTATGATAAATGTATCCTATCTCCCTTGGTCTACAGCCCAATATAGGAGAAGGTCCGCCTGATGCTGAAACATCAATACTCCCTCTTAGCTAGGGAGGTATCTTTTCACAATAGTACACAACTACTGTCTAGAGACACACAGTCTCCACCAATGGTACACAACCACTATAGTAGAAAAATGCTTGTCATACATTACACTCCCATATTGGCTTCTAGAGGCTACTCCCTCTAGAAACACTAGCATCAACTCCCCATAGTGTGTGACGTCAAGGTCAACTCCCTTGACATGTCCTCATGTTCTCTCCAAAAGGGACATTTGGCTATAAGACCAAACACATATATCCCTTCTCGGATAAGTGTCCTCACAAATCAACTCAACTCAGTTCAAAGAGGAGTAGGAAATGGAGAATGTCTCACGAAGCTGCAAACATCAACACTCCCTCTCAGTGAGCGATGCATTATTTTCCACGCCAAGTATGTCAAGAAAGTACTTGAACTTCATCCTGGTTTGGTAAGAACATCAACAACTTGCTCATTTGTAGGAAGGTACTGCACCAATACTTCCTTCCTCTGCACCATGTCTCGGAATAACAGTGGAATCCAACACATGTCCAAATAAATCTACAAGGAGCTTGTGAAGCCACACTGCTTCATGGAATGCCACACTCAATGCAAAGTACTTTTCTTCTGTGATGCTTAAGTCCACATAAGTCTATTTCCTGCTACACTAGGAAACCATGGCAGATCCCAAAGTGAAGCAACACCCAGAGTGTTATAACCCTAAATTGCACCATACATGCATACCTGGCATCAGGCCCTCTCATTTGCTATTTTTTCCAAGCCATCACTGAGCAACTCTTCTTAAAAACCCTATTTTTGAAGATGTGCGCACCCTGAACCACTATTTCTCATGTACACATGCTTTCTGCACCACTAGAACTCATGTACGTACGCTAGTTG
The DNA here is from genome assembly GCA_000966675.3 of Picea glauca. Classification (NCBI taxonomy): domain Eukaryota; kingdom Viridiplantae; phylum Streptophyta; class Pinopsida; order Pinales; family Pinaceae; genus Picea; species Picea glauca. The sequence continues at coordinate 1,762,566 of JZKD02S1921814.1, read as the reverse complement.
TGCCATTACATCCCACGTATACCCACAAAAGTTGCTTAAAAAGTTCAATAGAATTCGTTGAGATTACGGGATATTGGGTAGTTTTCCAATTGTCCCACCGCCTATAGCCCGTCATCCAACCGAATAACCATCATTTTTTCATATTAAGGGAGGTGTTGGGGTCTCATTCCTAATATAAGCATAAGAACAATGAAACTCTTCCTATTTCACATCCCCTCCTTGCCCCAAATAATTGCAGCCACCTTGTGAGATTTGCATCAGAATTTCCCATTCTTTCCTTTTTCCTCCATTGTAAGCGTATGCCATTTCCCTAGAAGAAGTGTGAGAGGAGAAAGATACGTGGAAGCGCAGTTGGAGCTTGGTGAAGAGGATCCCGGACCCGGTTCCCGGAGTAGTCGATGATCTCATTGTAAGTAAACATTATGATATCAATAAAATGAATACTTTTTCTTTCCCGGAATATGATGTGTTAAATATCTATGTTTGATTTATGTCTTATACTAACATCTAACCCATGATTTATATATGAGATGCATGTTTGTAGTTCCATGTTTATCTGTTTATGAATGTAGGCCAGCCTTGGGAGGAGGCTTTTAGTCAGCGGAGCAATCAAGCACGAAAGGATCGACATCGGACGCAGAGTTAAGGGGTAAAGTTACCTGATCTTTTCACTTTATATTTCACGCATGAATGTAGGGTATATTCGAGGTAGTTATAAAAAGTAGGAGACTTTTAGATGGTTAGATCTGCCTACATGTTGAACCCTAGTGTAGTCCATATGGGGGATTTCCCGCTATAGCAGAACTGGTGACCATACTGGGGAAGCCTTTAGAGTTTTTAGGGGATTTTTTGGGTGTTTGATTGGTTTTATTACCTTTTTTGAGTTTATGTGAGTCTGTTGAATCTTTAAGGGATTTTGGTCACCTATTGGTGCCATACCAGTTCTCCCTTCCCTGTCATTCTACCTATTTGTTTTCTTTTTTGAGAAGTTACAGAGGTGTACGCGGCCTATTGTGGGTCAGCACGCGTACATACACGCCTTTCTTTATAGACAACTCGCGTACATACACAGGATGCTTAAGCATCAGTAGTGTGCTTGTGTCAAGAAATTTTTCTTTAAGAAGAGGCAGTCAACCTCTTCCCTGATTGAATTTTGACTTCTCAGGGTTTATTGATTAAGTACAGTGTCTCCGTTTTTACAGTCGAAGCCTGGGTTTGATGTCAATTTGCCTATATTTTTAAAGATTTCTTATGTTTAATTTCGAAAGGGTTTTGGGTGAGTCTTGGACTCGTTGACCAGCATGTTTGGTGTCTTCATTGACCCCTGTGATCCATAGTGGGCCAGAGGTCAATTTTTCAGTCCTGTCTGGTTTTTCACTTTTTCCCCTTTCACTTGATTTAAAGAAAAAGAAAAAGAATTTATTTCAAGTTTCTTGTTTGAAGCATAAAAAAAAGGAATAGAAAAAGTTTTCATTTCTTAGTTTGGTTAAGTAGTTGGATTGATTATTTTTCTTGTTAGTAAAAAGAGTTATTTTCTTTAAGTTCTTTACTGATTGTTTAGAACATTAAGTAGCTCGTAGTCGAGTGAAATTTCCTTTTAGGTTTTCCTTTAAAAGATCTTAGAAAAAGTAGTTATGAAAAGTTGGTTAAAGAATTAATTTCAAATCTGTATTTGTCAAAAAGAAGTATTTTTTCTTTTAGTTCGTTTATTTATCCTTCGTCTCTCAAAACACGCCACTAGTTTCATTATCGTTTCCTTGACTTAAGACAAGCCACTTAAAATTAACGCTAATTTAAAATCAAATAGACTTTATGTTTGTAGGGTCAATCAACTAGTCTAGGCTAGAGCCTTGAATTAGGTTGGAGAGGAAACTCTTCACGGCTTACAGACAAACATTGGAGTCAGTGCTAGGGAGTGTAAAAAGTCCAGTAAACGTGAAAGTTACTTGGGACCCCCTCTAACATAGGGGATAAACACGAGGTCGCATGCGAAAAGGTAGCGGAGATAACCCCTCCAAAGTCGGACCAAGCGTAGTGGGGAATGCATATTGAGGACTTGTTGTGGGATATTGTCGGTTGCATTTTCCTACGGAGCTTCATGGACCTTGAATCCGTTCGAGATCCTCAGTTGTATTCTGAACCACTTGCTCTCGATTCCCTCGATAGGTTTTGGGCTTGTTACCCTACTCATTGTGTTCCACCCGACTGTCGATTGTACCTGCCTGGTGACTGTTCGCGAGATGGAAACTTAGTTTCCTTTATTTTAGGGACTTACACAGGTGACTGCGGGGGTATACCGCGATACCGGTTTCCTTTATTTTAGGGACTTACACAGGTGACTGTGGGGGTATACCACGATACCTAGGGCATACATCGGGCCACGCTTTGCAGAGTATACCCGTAGGGTGCTTTCGTGTTCGAGTTGCACTTGCACCAGTAAGTTTCTCTAGTGTTGGCTAGCATAACTATTCTTCCAACTAGTTAGTGGTTTGCTTGAGTTATCTTATAGGAATTTTTCTAGTGTGTGCTTTTTGCTCCCTAGTTTTCCATAGTGAGTTATTCAGTCATTTCTTTGGGTCTCTGACCTAAGTTGGTAGACCGCCCACTCCACTGGTCGTGAGGAATTTTTGTTTTTTCTCTTAGAAACATGGAGCCGCCTCTTTATAGGCGTTGTTTTGATAACACTTGTTCGCCAGATTCAGTGTGTGAGACTTTTACGGACTTGAAAGATCCCACAAGGGGAGAACCTATGCATACGATATTCATGGCTAAAGTTCCTGACGATACCAACCAAGGAACCCCTTCGCAAGGGGATTCTTGTGCTTTTCCTTTCTTCAGAAACGTTGGTGTCCCTTTGATGGCCATTTTGTATAGTCTTGGGTTGAATGTGGGACTACTGGTCTTGTTGGGTACCATTCCAAATGTCTCGAAGGCTCTTGATGCTTCTCAGTTAAGCACTTTATATCATGGGAACCATGTTGATGTTCCTTCATCAACAAAGTTTTCTCCTCCTCCTTTTCTCGCCTCTGGTGAAAGTATAGTTACTAGTAACCGAAAGTCTAAATGAAATAGAAAGAGGAAGAATAGAAAGAAGAAATCACCAACCTCTATGAGTCATGTTGGAGATAGGTCGTCAACCTCTGTAATTCATGTTGAATACCAACACCCAGCCTCTGCGAGTTATGCTGGGGGCAAGCACCCAGCTTCTGCAAGTCATGTTGGGGGAAAAAGTCCAGTCACTGCTAGTCATACTAGAAATAGGTCTGTAGCCCCTGCGAGTCATGTTATTGACCCATCACCAACCTCTGTAAGTCATGTTGGATATGTGCAACCATCCACTTCCATTCATGTTTGGGGCATTGATTCTATTGAGAAACCTAGACAGATAGGACGTAAGCCTAAGTTCCCTTGTAATCTTTGCAAGGGAGATCACCTTACTCATATGTGCCCTGGAATTCCATAGGTACAAAGATTGTGATCCCTATCTGCAAGCTCTTCTGATTCTGAGTCTTTTGAGGTTTTTTCACTGTCTATTTGGCCATTGGTTGAGAAATTGGTCACATCGATCTAGTCTTCAATTGATCCCACTCCTCTTTTGGGGAGTGAGGTGCCTTTAGACCATGTAGTCTCGCAGTCTATTCAACCATTGGTTGAGAAAGTGGTCACGCCGATGCAGTCTTTGGTTGATCCCACTCTTCTCTTGGAGAGTTTCGATTCTACCAAAGTGGTCACGCCGATGCAATCTTTGGTTGATCCCACTCTTCTCTTGGAGAGTGTCAAGTCTACCAAAGTGGTCACGTCGTTGCAAACTTCGGTTCATCCCACTCTTCTCTTGGAGAGTGATGTGTCTACCGACTATGTTTTTAGCGTTTCCAGTTCAGTACTTTTAGAACAAGGGGGCATTCCGCTCGTTCCGAGTACACCCCTTCCAAGCCCTGGGATGGTTTCCTTTGATTAGAATGATCTTGTTAAGCCTCATCTTTTTTATTCCACACCCTTTCAAATAAGGGTTGAAGTTAATTCAACAAACATTTATCGATGTATTGTGGATGAAGGATACTCTGCAAGTATTTTATCCTCCTCGGTTTGGAAAGTCTTGTGATCTCCCGAGCTTGTGTCTGTTTCGCATGAGTTGTTGGATTTTGACAGATGTCCTAGTGAATATTTGGGGATTCTTCCTCAGTTTCCTATCTTATTAGGTGGGAAGATTGTCCTTGTCGATGTTATAGTGGTGCAAGGCCCGTTATATTTTAATATGCTTCTCGGGCGTGATTATGTATATTCTATGAATGTTGTGGTGTCTACGCTCTTTCGGGTGATTCATTTCCCTCACAATGTAAGCATTGTCACTATTGACTAGTTGGCATCTAATACTCACAATCCTAATTCGACGTTATTTTAGACTACCCCTTTACATGTTTCTAGTGTTCATGTAGACTCTACCCCGCCACGGGTTAATTATGTGGCGTCTTATCCTCGGTGTTCAATTGCTTCTAAGAAGGAACCTGTGCAATCATGTTTTCCTTCTCGAGACTTGGTCTCAACAATTGATCCATTGGTTTATCCAATGGGGGCATGGGAGCCCTTGCTTCCCCCTCTAGGTCCAAGTGATCTTGAGTATCCTTATGAGTCTGATCTTGTTGTTTGTATATCCTCAAGCCCTCATGCTTGTGATTCTTCATTGAGAGACTTTTCCAGTCCTTGCCAAAGCCTCCATCGTCATATGGAATATGGTCAGTTTACTTCACCCTTTGGGACTGTCGACCCGCGTTTGCGTGATTTCTCAGATTTTGAATTTCCTTCAGATGATGCTATCCTTGAAGCCATGACTACGGTTTCTATACCGTGGGAGGACTTACAGCATGGTTTGTGTTTTCTTCACTTTTGGGGACTTTCCAAGTTGACTATTGAAGAGACTCTTGGTTTGAGCCTAGCAGTGGGCTCTACCTGAACCAATTTCATACATGAGTCGTAGCCCCCTAGAGTCTTATTTAATCCCTTTTCAGACTCTATAAACATGAAAAGATTGTTGAGCGATCTTATTGTCCTTCACTCTTTCCAAACTAAAACTTGAAGGAACGTTTGTCCGGCGGTAGTTTACCCCTTTTTCGGTCTGAATGGTCAATTTTACGAACAAAGGTATACTTTAGGAGCTTCGGTTCGCTAGAAGAGTATTCTTAGGTATAAGTTTAACCCTTTTTCGGCCTTGAGGGACTAAATTTACGAAAAAGGAACCCCCACAGAGTCCATAGTTAATCTCTTTTCAAACTCCCTAAAATTGAAAAGATCGTTGAGTGACCTTGTTCCTTCACACTCGTTAATTGGTCCAGAAGAACATACTATACAGAGTCCATAGTTAAGCTCTTTTCAAACTCCCTAAAATTGAAAATATGGTCGAGTGACCTTGTTCCTTCACACTCTTTAAAGTGGTACAGAAGAACATCCCTTACGGAGTACATAGTTAAGCACTTTTCAGACTCCTTAAAATTGAAAAGATCGTTAAGTGACCTTGTTCTTTCACACTCGTTAATTGGTTCAGAAAAAAAACTACTGGCATGAATTCACCCCTTTTTCAGCCTGTATATTAAGGAGGAAAGAGGTACACATCGGGATATTCGTCTCACCGGCAGAGTTATCCTAAGTAGATTTTATACTTTTTCAGGCTAAGGAGACTAAATCTAGAAAAAGGTTGCAAGTCCATAGTTAGTCTCTTTTCAGAGTCCTTAAAATTGAAAAGATTGTCGAGTGATCTTGTCTTTGTCACACTCGTTAAAATGGTTTTGAATAGACATATTTTCAGTGCTATTTTACCCCATTTTTAACCGACTAGACTACCTTTGAAAAAGGTACCCCAGTGGAGTCTTCTTTTACGTTTTTTCAGACTCTCTAAACGTGAAAAAACTAATGAGCTTACCTTCTCTGGGCTCGTTAAAATTACATTGAAGGGGGTTTTCATTGTGTCTTATTAATCACATTTGCATCCCTACTTCTTTTTCCTAATTCCGACTCCATGTTGCTCTCAACTGAACCTTTGAAGCATGCCTTATACACAAGCCTTGTAGCAATTTTCCTCTGCGTCTTGACACCTTGACCCATGGAGGAATTTTCCCCAGTATCCTTTTCCTCCACATGTTTCCTTTCTCTGAGCATTAGTATGTTCCTTGCACTTGGAACTAGTATGCTTGTGACACTCATTCCTCCTTTGTAACGTACCATTCTTTTATTCTTTTTCGAGCTCTTTAAAAATATTGAAAAAGACAAAAAAAAATAAAAAATACCCAAAAAAGAGGACAGGAAATTTATTTTCTTTTTATGGAAGCACAATGAGTCGCCCTTGGACAAATCACATCCTTCTGTTCGTTTTTCAAGCATTGGGATTTAATATGACCTTAGGGAGTTTTTCTCTCTACATAGAGTTGTGTCCTCCTCCATTTGGTTATTCTTCCAAACACATGGAGAGTTTTGTGTTGCCTCCTGCATCGTGAACTTATGTCAATGTCATGTTGCCTGAGTCTGATCATCTTTCGTGCTATTGTCCAAGGGAATTTTTACCCAACCTGAGTCGACCTTTCTGTAGTTTGTCTCTTTCCCTCATGCCCGACCATCCCCAAATTCCAATCAAGTCCTTGCCTGAAATCAATGAAGTTCTATGCCTGATCATCGAGATCCTCTTGTATGTTCCCCGACGAGTCGTCGAAGACCTCTGGGTAGTGAATTCGTACACTCACATTACACTCCTACCCGATTTTTGAAGATCTTGAATTTTTTTCTCAAGCATTGAAGGCCACATCTCCAACCATCAGCCGTCATTGACTTCTTGAAGATGGATACTATACATGTATATATTTGATTTTGAGATGTAGATACGTTGTGTATTGCTCACAGCTACACTTTATATAGTTATATTACATGGATCTGCAGTGTATTTGATTGGAAGCTATGTTTTATTTCATCTCGAGCATGGGTATGCCCACCTCAGTGAGACAATTGTTATTTTTGCAGATGGCACCTCCCAAACTCTCGTCCTGGGCTCACTCGCTTCGTACATTGGTGAAGATTTTCTAATGTATTTTGGCCATCAGATTCTCTTCTGACCTCACACATTAGGGGGCATCTATTATAAACCTAAATTGCACCATACATGCATACCTGGCATCAGGCCCTCTCACTTGTTATTTTTGCCAAGCCATCACTGAGAAACTCTTCTTAAAAAACCTATTTTTGAAGATGTACGTGCCTTGCATCACTACTGCCCATGTACACATGCTTGATGCACCACTACAGCTCATGTACGTACGCTAGATGTGCCATTACAACCCGTGTATACCCACAAAAGTTGCAAAAATTAAAAAGTTTCAAGGAATTCGTTGAGATTACGGGCTATTGGGTAGTTTTCCAACTGCCCCACCGCCTATAGCCCATCACCCAACCGAATAACCATCCTTTTGTCATATAAAAGGAGGTGTTGGGGTCTCATTCCTAATATAATCATAAGAACAATGAAACTCTACCTGTTTCACATCCCCTCCTTGCCCTAAATAATTGCAGCCACCTTGTGAGATTTGCATCAGAATTTCCCATTCTTGCCTTTTTCCTCCATTGTAAGCCTATGTCATTTCCCTAGAAGAAGTATGAGAGGATAACGATACATGGAAGTGTATTTGGATCTTGGTGAAGAGGATCCCGGACCAGGTTCGCGGAGCAGTTGCCGATCTCATTGTAAGTAAACATTGTGATATCAATAAAAATAATACTTTTTTCTGTCTCGAAATATGATGTGTCAAATATCTATGTTTGATTTATGTCTTATATTAACATCTAAACCATGTTTTATATATGAGATGCATTTTTTTAGTTCCCTTTATATATTTTTATGAATGCAGGCCAGCCTTGGGAGGAGGCTTGTAGTCAACGGATAAATCAAGCACAAAAGGATCGACATCGAACGCAGAGTTAAAAGGTAAAGTTACATGGTATTTTCACTTTGTATTTCATGCATGAATGTGGGGTATATTTAGGGTAGTTATACTTAGAGGCCAACACATACTTGCATTCAACAATAAGGCTCTATGTATCGGTGAGGAATAAATTATCAATGTAGAGGACCAAAATCAGGGACTCATCATTAACAGTCTTGTAGTATAGGTTGGGATCGACAATACTTTTGTTGAAGCCCAAAATCACCAAGTGTCCATCAATCCTCGCATACTAAGCTCGAGGTGGCTTCCTAAGTCCATATAAGGCCTTCTTCAACCTACACACATGAGACTCCTTCTCATGTATCACGAAACCATTTGGTTTCTCCATGTATACTTCATCCTCAATCTCTCCATTAAGAAAGGTTGTCTTTACATCCATATGATGTACTCTCCAGATTCTAGCTACATCTTTGGATCTGCTTGGAATACATATCGCTTTATCATCATTCTTATGCAAGGGATGGGACCTTCTCACAAATGTGTTACATGCTCCATACAAAGATACCTTCTCCTTAACAAAGGATTCAAGAAGGAACTCACATAAGTGACCTTACTCCAGACACCATAAGGACTACATTACTCACAATGCAAAGCTCTCTCAAGCCCTACCAAGCTCTCTCTAAGGGGGGCCTCCTCAAACGACTTACATAAGGAGTTTATATAGTTTCCTTCTCTCCATAATTCAAGGAGACAAGATCCACAGATTTAGGATGTAATAACAACTCAAAGGACAAGAATGAGAAAGCATCTCAACCAACTTATGAGACCCTTAACTTCCCCTAAAGACTAGGAACCACTTGTGATAAAATGAGAAAGGATCCCAAATCAACCTATGAGACTCTTAACCTTCTTCTTGAGAATAGAAAATTAGTTGCGAGGTGGATTCTCACACAAAACTAATTTCCCCTTAAAACTAGGAAACTAATTTGTGATGTGGATTCTCACACAAAACTAATTTCCCCTTACAAATTAAATGAAAAAACACATGAGTAACTCCACTCACTTCAAGTATTAATCATTTTTACAATTTAGATGAAGCATTAATCATTCTTTTGAAACTTTGTCACCTATCATCAATCAACTTTTTAATTATCTTCTCTATGGTGTGAAAAGTAATGAATCCTTGTGTGGAGATCCCCCTGGATCAAAGAAACAACTCAAATTTATAGATTTGATAAACCAAAGATGATGATGATGACGATGATCAATGATGTGTGTGCATGTGAGAGAGAGAGATGATCATGTGTGTATGTGTGTGTGTACACACACACACCTCAAAGGTGGAAAAAACTATCATAACTTACTTGTCAACCAACAACGAGGACATCCATCACTTGTTTAGTGGTCAATAGAATTTCACTCCTACCAAATGCCTCTGACTCTTCAGCCATTAACATGTTTCCTTACGTTTGAGGAAGATGAGCTCTTAGCCGATTAAAAGTACTTTTGGGTCTTACTCCATGATATACACGCGGAGGTCCTACTCCACATGCTTGCCAACGATGCTCCTCATCACCTGCATTCCCATCCAAAAAGAGAACACCAAGGAAAAGATAATGCTCTTATTTCCTTTTGATGTAGGAGCATCCTACCTTCCAGATTTTGTACATTTGGCAAAGATCTAAGGGGTCTTTCATTTAGGTTCCATAAGCATGATTTAATGTGTTTTCTATATTTTTCAGAATTTGGAATGCAATGTGTGTGTGAGGATTAAAATGTAAATGTTATTGAATGTATGAGAGCATGAGGGTTGAGAGATCTTAGGAGATATTAGATCTCATAGGGATTCTGAATCCTAGATTAGGATTGGTTGAGGATTTTATGGATCTAGGGGATCTTTAGGATATGGTTGAGTAGATTGTGGATATGAACCATAAATGGTTGTAGAATCCTTTTGTACAAATATTGTAAGCCTTCAGGCATTGAAGGTGGCCAACCGAATGGAGAATTAGGCCAGAGAGAGAGGAAAGGATTTTGGTCAATGAAATACCAGAAGGCATGCAATCCTATGTAAATGTATGTACAATGAGTGTAAATTTGATGAATGTAAAAGTCTATGTTCGAGAATATATGTACATTGAATGTATTTGTGGAAATTAAGTGAACCTATGTCCCAAAATCGATGAATCTATGTATATGATATTGTGTGTAACTGCGGGATAATGAATTGATTGCAGGTTTAAGGAGAAACCCTCTTAGAGAAAGGTCTCAATGTATCCTGTAAACTAAACCAGACAACAGAAGTGTCCCAGAGATCATCAATCACTGTAAAGGATTGATGATCCTAGTCTATTCGTGATTGGGTAGCTATAGAGGTTAAAGGAGCTCGTGTAGCCATGGAGGAAGAAGCTACAGGAGCCATCAATCTAAGGAAATAATAGATCATGACCGTAGAAGGATGAATTCAACAAAAAGCCATAACAACCGTCATATATGGAGTTGCATAGGAGGATCGTTGGATCAACATCCGATTAAGTCCTGACCATCAGATCTTAGTGAAGGAAGATCGACAGCGGGGAGTCGTTGTGGAGATCAAAGGGTGAGTTAACCTCCACGCAGGTTTCGATTCCACAATCCACGATGACCATCGATCGTCACCCATCAATGAATCGATGACTCACATTGGTCCATATGCCAACATGCATCTTTGCATTACAGAAGTAGGGAGGAAAATTAAATCATGAACAAGTTTAAGCTCTACAATCATTCGTGGTCGTCGATCTTCACGGTCCATTTAAGCATGACCATCGATCCTTAATGAGAGGATAGCACCTGAAAGATTGGAATGAGGTCAGAGCCCTCGATCACATGGGTCGGTTAAAGCTATACCGTTGATTAGAAAATAAGGAATAAACTGAGGTCATAGCTCTCAAAGAGCGGACATAGATCCTTCAGGCTAGAACGAAGGAAAAATTTTAGCACTCTGAGTTTGAGTTGTGGTCACGGGGAATGATCTTGTGGAAAAATTCCATTAGATAAGTGAGGGAGTCAGATTCGATCATGTTATTGATCGAATAATAAGATCTCAGAAGATCCTTGGCACCCCTATTTCGGGGTTTACAATGCAGTTATAGAAAAAGACTGCAATGAAGAGGATTTAGGATGGGAGATCTTGCATCACCTTGGCACGTCATAGGCCACAATCCTTGAAGCCAACGTCCCATCAAACTTGGGTAGTCCTCAATATTTTTCTGAACAAACTCAAATCCAATGAATCCACGATTTGTAGTCGCTCGTTGCATTATCCAAGTGTTATCATGTTCTAGGAAATGTCACAGTTCTTCAATAGAAAATCGACTTCATTTGAGAAGAAAAAATGGTCAAGGACTACCTTTGATACCTTTTGTCGAAATAATACGAATTGAATAGTATAATTCACAACCTCTTCATATATCTACATGAAACAACCTAACCAATTGATTTGGAGAAACTTATGGACGTGGACTCCTCTTCATCTCTATGGGATCCTAAATCCCTCCAAAACTATTTTCAAATCAATTGTACAAATCCTCTGTGATCTTCTCGGATATTACTTGGGATTTGAATTATGCTTCTGGAATAGGTTACAAGAATTTGTGGGATATTTCCCATATCTATTGTCCTTCATTGTTGGTAATAAGACAAGTAATCTACGGTGCAAAAACTCGCTATTGTAATTGTTAGTCCCTAAATTTGCACTTGAATGTTAAATGGAAAGCTAGGGCATCATCAAGTTATTGCAATGGTTTTTTATAAATAAAGATTTGTTTTGGGTTTTGAAATTGGTTTGAAGGTTAAGCAGTGGGAAAAATAACAATATCAATCTCAAATAACAAGAACAAGTTCCAATCACACTTGCTTAGTAATGGTAGTGAACATGATGAATTAGATAGCAAATTATAACATGAAAGACAAAGATATTTAAGTTTCCAATCTATTCGCTCACATAGGAAATACGTGATCCTAAATATCATTCAAGAACAAGAAACATGTACTCAAACACAAATCAGGTTATGAACAAGCAATCAGTAAAATCTTCACCAGCTTAAATCATAAACAAGATATATCAAATGCTTCAGAGAAGATAAATATGCATTCAAGTAAGAAAAAAAAGAACAAATACAAGAAGAGAATTCTAACCATCAGATATCCTTTTCCATTTAGTTCAAAATGAAATAAGTCTTAGTATTTACAGTCAGAAAAAGAGTTTTCCAAAAATACCACTACAACCAATCCCCACATTCTGTCAAAAAGTTTCATTTGTATACATAGCAATTGGTTTTACCAGATCCTATAATATAGATATGGTTTTGATTTAGACCTGATATCTAGCTAAGAAATAGGGATTACATTCCATTGCATTCAAACTTCAGGTATTGATTTCCTTTATCAAAGACAGGTCGATCTAATGAGATGGAAGCTCAATCATGACTAGGCATTTTTTAAGGAAACATAATTTCACAAAATATGGAAATTTTTCATTCAAAGATTCACCCGTATCTCCCCATGGGTTCATTTTTGGGGGAAACGGTCCTTTCAATAGCTAATTTGGCCCATTTTAGAAGTGGGTTTTCAATGGATTTCAAAAACATTTCATGGTTGGCTTGGGATATCCGTCAGACGTTGACTGCTAAAACAATCAACTACAGGAAAATTCTACAATTTCTATTGTATCTTAGTTTTAAGCACCATATTGTTCCGGTATAAATTGATGTTTATTTTACTTACCTTATTAGACAATTTATGTTGATATTTATTCTTTTATTTTAGTCTTTGGACCTTTTTCTGCAGTTTGGTATTCCATGACTCTAGGTCTTTTTTTTTATGCTTCAATTCCTTGATTATTGTCTGCATATTTTTTATCTTTTGCTTGTTGATACATCCCATGTTTTTATTAGACAGAATACGAACTTATCTCTATATTTATTCTATTTTCACATTCTATTCTAATACTATTTTTCCTTCAGATGTTTATATTTTATGGATCTTCATTGTCAATCGCCTCAAAATCCTTGAGTTTTCATCTTCTAGATATGAGATCCTGATTTCCATTTCCCTCAATCTGTTATTGATTTTTATAGTTTATGCAACCTCATGTACAAAGTTGTCCACTTCAGAATTTGAACTAGTTAATGCACTCACGCTTTCATTGTTTTCATCAAAATTCTCCTCATTCTTAATTTTGTAAACCCGAGGTTCATGATTGTCAACTTCAGATATTTCTGAATCAGATTCAGAATTGTCATGTATATTGATCTCTTCCTACAATCCTTCATTGACACACTCATTAGAAACAATTTAATTCTTTGCAAAAGGGGTTTATAGGAAACCATCATAAAATAAGGCACCCTGAAGCTGGATTGCTTTCTGAGTGTTTTGTTTGGTTTCCCCTTTCAGATCATCATACCTCTCTATCAACGAACGATGTGCTCTGTAAAATTGTTTAATCAAATTAATAAGCTCTGACCTCTTCATGTAATACATATCTGCTCGATTCACAAATGAATCTGCTTCTTCTTGTATGAGACGCAACATATATTTAGTCTTTTTATATAGATCTGCTTGAGTGGTTTGAAGCCATGCAGATTGCTTGGGTTTGTTGTAGTTATTCCACCGCCAAGAATAAGACGGTTGTGGTTCTACCTCCATCTTAAACTTGATATTCAAACATTCACATGTGATGTATCTTTAAATTGTTGTCAAAGCAACTTGCCACTCCTCTTTCATCCATTTGTGTGGGATGCCCTAGCTCCAATCTGGGTCATAGTGCTATGGAACTAGAAACTGATTGGCTAAATCTGCAGGTAACTTGTTATTTTTCCACCATCTTTCTCCATGCACAGGAAAATGACATGTTGCTCCAATTAAATGTTGTTTGACGTAGATCAATACATCACCCACCTGTATTTTGAAATCATCAAAAAATCTTGGTGAATAGCATGGAAATATCCTCTTGGTGTCCTTGTCTGCCTTTCTTGGGAGCCATTGTACTCACTGTAATTCTTGTTAACCTGTAGGTGTTAGGGTTTTTAATTTGATTATCGTTATGATGTTTCCTGTGCAATCAAAAGATACGGAAAAGTCTCTTGCCTATAGAATGTTGTTAGGCCATGATATAGATATTCACAAAAATATTTTGAAAACTAAATCATAACTATTTGTGTTCAAAATCGTGGCCCAAAACCTTGATTTAATGTAAATATTGTCAAGTGCAAACTCAATATCTCTATATCATCACCCTGGTTTGAATTATGATTTGACCATAATTATTAACATTGCTCGATCCTCTGCATACTTTTCTAACTGTTGACATGATTTTTCGGGACTTAAACACGTTCAAAATCACTGATGATTTAGGTGCTACAAGAATGGTAGCATTCTTGTAGCACCTATTTCTTTTATTTTAAACTTTAGATCAAACTAAAAATTGGCTCCAAATCTGATGGGACACACTCAAAATGTCTAAAATTCAAATCAATCTTAGTAAGAACAAATGAAAAATATGCTTAAACAAGTTAAAAAACACACTACAAAGTATAAAATATAGGTATACGGAGTCTTAGAGAAACAAAGTATGCTAAAACATGGTTTTTCAAAAATGGGAAGTCGTGAACAAGTTCAAGGACTAACATCGGCTCCTTCTGGGGGTAATGTTTTATGATAAAACATTAAGAACTATGCATACCAATTCCTTCCTTTCTCACTTTATCAATTATGAATATCCACCATTTTTTTGTTTCCAACTTCTTTGATCCCTGCTTTATTACACATCATATGTTTTGCATTATGATATACCAAATTAAAAGAATCTAAATTGTATACTAGTGTCACCATTGGGCTATGGAGTCCTTATCCTTGCATACTGAAAACTTGACACTACTCTCATATTGTAAATTGATCTTCAAACTCAAACCAAGATGCTAAAAAAGAAATCGTATTTATGTACAACTCGTACACAACTAACCAATAAGTTCCTTGATCAGCTCAAATCAAACTTCCAATGCATCCATAAAAGCATTTGACTGACAAGATGGTCTTCTTCCTTGCAGGTAAATAAGAAAATGTAGAAAAACAAATATGTTTGCAATAAAAAATGAATGGGAAGCCCATACTTACGGCTGCAATTTACTTTAATTCCAAATGCTGCAAACTTTTGAACCTCTGGAAACATTGACTACATGTAGACGAATACTAGATCATATATAATATGAAAAAATTCCAGTTGATGAAAAAACCCAAATCCCTCCCCTGGAATTTATGTTGTATTTGTGAGACCATAATCCACTTGATTTACTTGAAACAACACATGAACATCACTTGTTTTATTACAATCAGGGGCAACAATGAATCCTTGAAAATGTTGATGTGCTTTATGTGCAAACATCTCTTTAACAACAATAATATTATTATAAAAAACAAGAGGATGTGACATAGTTTCATCAGTTTGAAAATCTAGAACACCATGCTTAATATAATCTTGCCTCTATTGAATTGTTCCCTCATATCCTGATTCAAGAATGTCATATGTGGAATTATTGGCTTCCTAAAATTGTTGCACAATAGTTGATGAGGAGTAAAAAAAAAATGGATTGTTCTTCATCTCCCTCATAATCATTGAAAACGGGAATGTCTTCATAAAATATTTGATCAACAAATTCATCATAGCTATGACTATTGGGAACTTCTGATATAATGCCAAAAGTATCGATAGTCTAACTACTATTAGCTTCATTATGAGCATAATGCTGAAAATTATTTTGTTGGAAATACAAACTATATAAGGATTCATCAGATAATGAGTCTTCTTGTGCTTCATTAACATTTACTTCCATCTCATCATCTACAAAATTTTGAATATATGAATCAAAATCCTTGCAACAATTTTCGAATAGAGACTCAGTAGAAAAATTTTATTTGCAATGAGAATGAAATGCAACATGAAACTCTTTCAGGAAATAAATATTGGAGATAGGAAAGGCTCTACACCATTCTCGAGCCTTCCCTTCAATAGAATACCTGAACAAATTTATCAAGACATCCTCATGAACAATGTTTAACTGATGCACAAGTTCATGAAACTTCAACAAATGTTCAACAGGAATGTCTCAATATTCTCCCTTAAATATCTAAAAACAACATTCCCATTCTTCTCTAGCAGGAACAAAATTGGGAAACCCATGTACTTTAGAAAAATCACAAAATGTATACCTTTGTGCCAAAATGGCTTCCATTTCTTTTGAGATTTTGGATCAGTGGAGTCTCTTGTGGATTCTTCCTTCATGGAGTCACTAGGTGAATGATCTGCAGTCGAATTGATGTCCACTTCTTGTTCACCATCAAGAAGAGGATCTATACATTGTCATTCTCCTAGGGAAAATGTTTTTGTTCCTTCGTCCCCGACAACGACGCCAAAATATGTTAGTCCCTAAAGTTGCACTTGACTGCTAAAGGGAAATCTAGGGCATCATCAAGTTATTGCAATGGTTTTTAATAAATAAATATTTGTTTTGGGTTTTGAAATTGGTTTGAAGGTTAAGCAGTGGGTAAAATAACAATATCAATCTCAGATAACAAGAAACAATTCCTATCACACTTGCTTAGTAAATGGTAGTCAACCTGATGAATTAGATAGAACATTATAACATGAAATACATAGATATGTAAGTTTCCAATATATTCACTCACATAGGAACTCCTTGATCCTAAATATCATTCAAGAACAAGAAACATGTACTCAAACACAAATCAAGTTATGAACAAGCAATTGGTAAAATCTTCACTGGCTTAAATCATAAGAAAGATATATCAAATGCTTCGCAAAAGATAAATATGTGTTCAAGTAAGAAAAGAAAGAATAAAATACAAGAAGAGAAGTCTAACCAACCATCAGATATCCTTTTCCATTTAGTGAAAAATCAAATAAGTCTTAGTATTTACAATCAGAAAGAGAGTTTTCCAAAAATACCACTACAACCAACCCCCACATTTTGTCAACAATTTGCCTTTTATACACAACAATTGGTTTTAGAAGATCCTATAATCTAGATATGGTTTTGATTTAGTCCTGATATCTAGCTAATAAATAGGGATTACATTCCATTGCATTCAAACTTCGGGTATTGATTTCCTTGATCAAAGACAGGTTGAGCTGATGAGATGGCAGTTCAATCATGACTAGGCAATTTTTAAGGAAACAAAATTTCACAAAATCTGGAAAAATTTATTTCAAAGATTCACCTATATCCCCCCAGGGGTTCATTTTTTGGGGAAATGGACCACCTGATAGCTAATTTGGCCCATTTTAGAAGTGGGTTTTCAACGGATTTCGCAAATTCTTCCTGGTTGGCTTGGGATATCTGTTAGACGTTGAATGTTAAAACAATCAACTACATGAAAATTATGCAATTTCTGTTGCATCTTAGTTTTAAGCACCACATTGTTCCAGTATAAATTGATGTTTATTTTCCTTACCTTCTTAGACAATTTATGATGATATTTATTCTTTTATTTTAGTCTTTGGAACTTATTCTACAACTTGGTATTCTATGACTCTAGGGCTTGTTTTTTATGCTTCAATTCCTTGATTATTGTCTGTATATTTTTTATCTTTTGCTTGTTGATACATCCCTTGTTTTTCTTAGCCAGAATACAAACTTCTCTCTGTAGTTCTTCTATTTTCACATTATTTTCTAATACTAGTTTTCCTTCAGATGTTTAGATTTTAAGGATCTTCAATGTCAATCGCCTCAAAAGCCTTGAGTTTTCATCTTCTAGATATGAGATCTTGCTTTCCATTTCCCTCAATCTGTTGTTGATGTTTACAATTTATGTAGCCTCGTGTACAAATTTTTCCACTTTAGAATATGAACTGGTTAATGCACTCATGCTTTCATTGTCTTGACCAAAATTCTCCTCATTCCTAATTTTGTAAACCCGAGGTTCATGATTGTCAACTTCTGATAAAACTAAAAATTGGCTCCAAATCTCATGGGACACACTCAAAATGTCTAATATTCAAATCAATCTTAGTAAGAACAAATGAAAATTATGCTTAAACAAGTTAAAAAACACACTACAAAGTATAAAAGATAGGTATACAGAGTCTTAGATGAACAAAGTATGGTAAAACATGGTCTTTCTAAAATGGGAAGTCATGAACAAGTTCAAGGACTAACAATAACCACTGGAGATCCTGCACGATACAACATGATAATGGCCATCGATTGACATATGTAACTCCACATTATTTTGGATTGAACACAATCTTTGTGCCCTTAAATAGGAATATGTGCACTGATTTGGCCATATCTAATGACCAACTGAGGCCGATATTTTCTCTAGCGAAAAGCATGCATCATTGAATTGGAAATTTCATTATCTTGGATCAAATCCTCAAATTACCCTCAGACAAAATCTCCAGAGTCCTATTTCGCGAGACATGATTATCTCCATCGGTCATCTGAACAACCTCTCATGAATATCTCAGATAGATACTCATTCATGGCTCTCCCGTGGGTACATATTTGATGATGATAACATGATTAGGGTGTTCCCCTAGTCCAAAAATAAAATGGTGTTGTTGTCAACCATGTCGTCCATGGCATTGCTCTTGAAGGCCCCTTTGAGTATAAATTTTTTGGAAATGACAGATTCAACCAGTATGTTGCAACCACACCTTAAACAACCTTCAAAGTGGCAGTCACCATGTCGTCTTCTCTAATATACATGTTTTTCCTTCACGAAATCGAGAGGGGTTATGTCCATGTTGATGAGACCACCTTTTGTGGCACAGATTGCATAGAAGGCCATGGAATAAACAAATATCTCTCACGGTTCATTGGGTGTCAACACAAAATTCAGGCGAGTTTCCCACAATTGTTGCAATGTCGGAATGCACATTCCCATCACCAGTTGTGGCATGTTCCTCCTATGCAGAAGATTTCAGAAGGGGTGCTTCAAAACCATCAGTTCTTGGATATGGAACTTCTTCGACAACCTTCTTTTTGATGGAAAAGTATATTTTGAAACCAACCTCACCGTAAAATTCACAAAATTTCACTAGAGTTTAATTTCACTCTTTAATAACCGATTTGCCTCCATATTTTTATTATGCATCTGAATTCAATATTTCTTCATGTTTTTCATTAATGGAAACAAACATACAATACATGATGACAATGCTCAACCATGCAAAAATGCTATCCATTTCTTTCCAAACCATATTATGGGAACTTCTTCCTGCAACTGTGCTTCTTCAGGGATCGGTTTAGGAATACTAATTATGTGTTCCACCGTCTCTTTTGCAGCCCCCTTCTGCATAGGTTCTTGCATGATATTCTTGTTTGATGTGCAACGAAGCTCAGGGTGAAGCTTCCAACATTTCCCGAAACAGTGACCAGTCATATTGCAGTGAGTGCAATAGTTGTGTGACTTTATGTCCGTCTCGCCTTCACTGTAAGGATATTTTCTCTTCCATCATTTTGCAATACTCTTGTTGTCCCATGATTTTATAGGAGACTTTGATTTCCTCTGGAATCTCTTGCTATGTCTATCACTTTCAGAAAGTGATGCACCATCATTTTTCTTAGATGGCATTGATGATGATTTCAACTATTTGCTTAAATAATCCTCTACTTCTGCTTCTTTTGAGAATTCTCCTTCACCATACCCCAATCCTACAAACTGGGGTCTTCCTACAACCTCTAGTGGTTGAATGATGCATTGGCCACTAATACCAAGACCTCCTCCTTTATACTCCATCTTCCTCAACAACTTCAAGCCAATTCCCTCAGTGTGCCTTTCAAAAATCCAAAATAAGTATCATCATTAATAAGGGAAATAATTGAACATGGAGAATTATTTACCTTCATTCATGTTTGTGACACTTGTTCATCTTCTTGAAGTTTGGCCAACTTCTCCTCCTGGTTGGATGAAATTGTAGATGAGGCTTCTAGGAAACCACCTTGATTATCTAGTATCTGGAGAGAAACCTTTATTATCTAACAGTCTCCACCAATGGTACACAACCACTATAGTAGAAAATTGTTTGTCACACATGGCACTCCCATATTGACTTCTAGAGGCTACTCCCTCTAGAAACACTAGGGTCAACTCCCCATAGTGTGTGAAGTCAAGGTCAACTCCCTTGACATGTCCTCATGTTCTCTCCACAAGGGACATTGGGCTATAGAACCAAACACACTTATCCCTTCTCGGATAAGTGTCCTCACAGATCAACTCAACTCAGTTCACAAAGGAGTACGATTTGGAGAATGTCTCACGGAGCTGCAAACATCAACACTCCCTCTCAATGAGCGAGGAATTATTTTCCATGCCAATTCTGTCACGAAAGTACTTGAACTTCGTCCTGGTTTGGTAAGAACATCGACAACTTGCTCATTTGTAGGAAGGTACTGCACTAGTACTTCCTTCCTCTACACCATGTCTCAGAATAACAGTGGAATCCATCACATGTCCAAATAAATCTACAAGGAGCTTGCGAAGCCACACTGCTTCGTGGAATGCCACACTCAATGCAATTTACTTTTCTTTTGCGATGCTTAAGGCCACATAAGTCTATTTCCTGCTACACTAGGAAACCATGGCAGATCCCAAAGTGAAGCAACACCCAGAGGTGTTCTTCCTATCCATTGCGCTCCCTTCCCAATCAGATTCAGTATATCCCTGCAATCTCATGTCAATACTAGAAGTATATCTCAGACGATGTCCAACTGTGCCTCACAGGTATCTCAACACATGCTTCGCAGCAATCTAGTGTGTTTGTTTCCACTGACTCATAAATTGGGTAAGTGTACTCACTGCATAACAAATATCTAGTCTAGTGTTAACCATATACATCAATGATCCAATCAGTTGTTTGTACAGATTTGGATCAATTTCGTCAAAATCGGAAGAAGGCACACTTAGTTTCTTTAGATTCGTCACCATTGGTGTAGCCACGAGCTTCAAGTTCAACATCCCAAACTTCTTCAATATCTCAACTGTGTACTTCCCCTGACTCAGAAAGATCTCATCATTTCTCTGCCACACCTCTAGTCCCAAGAAGTAGTGCATCATACCAAGGTCCTTCATCTCAAACTTAGAGGCCAACGCATACTTGCATTCAACAATAAGGCTCTATGTACCCATGAGGAATAAATTATCAACATAGAGGACCAAAATCAAGGACTCGTCATTAACATTCTTGTAGTATAGGCTAGAATCGACAACACTTTTGTTGAAGCCCAAAATCATCAGGTGTCCATAAATCCCCGCATAACAAGATCAAGGTGGCTTCCTGAGTCCATATAAGTCCTTCTTCAACCTACACACATGAGACTCCTTCTCATGTATCATGAAACCATTTGGCTACTCAATGTATACTTCTTCCTCAATCTATCCATTGAGAAAGGTTGTCTTTACATCCATATGATGTACTCTCCATATTCTGTCTACATCTCCAAATTTGCTTGGAATACAAATCGCTTACATGATCCATACAAAGATACCTTCTCCTTAACAAAGGATTCAAGAAGGAACTCACATAAGTGACCTTACTCCAGACACCAAAATGACTACATTACTCACAATGCAAAGCTCTCTAAAGCCCTACCAAGCTCTCTCTAAGGGGGCCCTCCTCAAAGGACTTACATAAGGAGTTTATATAGTTTCCTTCTCTCCATAATTCAAGGAGATAAGATCCACAGATTTAGGATGTAATAACAACTCAAAGGAAAAGAATGAGAAAGCATCTCAACCAACTTATGAGACCCTTAACCTCCCCTTAAGACTAGGAAACCACTTGCGATAAAATGAGGAAGGATCTCAAATCAAACTATGAGAATTTCATCAAACTATGTCTGCATGGATCTGATGAAGTATATGCATCATTTATATTTCCACACATATCCACTTTATCTTCTTATAATGAAAAATATCCAAATAAATTTTGGATGAAATTTTGAAAACCGTGCGGCCGTTTCCAGAAAAATGTTGAAATTTTGTTGATTTTAAAACGATCATAACTTCACTTTCCGGACTCCGTTTCGGACGATTGTTTTTTTGAAATTGGATATTTTCCCAAGAGGAATTCAAATATCCAATTTGTTTCTGCAATTGTTTCTAATAAAATATCATAATTGCGTCTGATGTGCGTGTCTCTCTTTTTGTCTCCTGACATGCATGTTTGGTGCATGCAACAGTGTCTGCATGTGACTCCTGAGATGCATGCCATATATCTTCCACATGAATTTCAGAAAATAAATCTAAAATGGAGTAGATATCATCTTCAATTATTGGAATACTAATTTCTGAAAAAACGTTTGTAGAAGAATCTTCATAATAAGAGGCTTGATCTTCTTATGGCTTCTCTTCTGGCTCTATCTGTTCGACCTCTTGCATGAAATCTTCACAATATTCTTTATTCCCAAATAGAACCTCTAATCTGTTCCATAATTTATTTGGAGTTAATCCTTGTGATTCTTCATATACT
>JZKD02S1921814.1:1724080-1734678 GCA_000966675.3 Picea glauca | reverse complement strand
AAATTGTATTTTATAAAGTTAACTTTAGTTAATATTTAAGTTTTCGACAAGTGTTTCATGCACCTTCTTGTAATCTAGACATTATCTTAATGAATGTCAAGGAATTTGAATGGATCTAATGGTTAAGAACATGTGTTCTCTCTTAAAAGATCACAAATTCAAATCTAGAGGAGATAGGGTTTCTACACCTCTCTAGTCAAATATATAATCAAAAAAATTATAAATTATAAATAAGAAAGATGAAAAACCGATTAATAATTTTATTTTATATTTAAGACATATTATATAAAAAATAAAAAAAAAATCAATAACTTAAAATATTATAAAAAATGAAATTAAAATTGAGAAACATGGCAAGCTGGTTATTAACAGCAGTGAAGAGTGATAACCATTCGTCTGGTAGGTTATTAACAGCAGTCAGAGGTGATAGGCAGTCGTATTGGATGGAGAGGTGGTAAAGAAGAGTATGACACATGACGGAGAACACGTTCTTCATTTCCAAGAAAACATTAAAGCTTCGGCTTTTTCAATGGAATCACGACCATTCTCACACCAGGCAGGATAACAGACTACAGTTAAACTGTATTTCAATTTTATTTTATCTCTAATAGTGTTAAAACTCTAAAACCTTTTACATGTGGACATGTCAGAGTTTCCATTAAATGGAATGGAGGCTGTGTGCCGCAAAGCGCCCACATTTGTCATTTTGTAGAAACACAGCGCTCTCACATATCCCAATATTTTACCAAATCTTTTATGTACCAGCATATAATTGTTTAAACTTTTTATTTATTTTATTTTTTCCATAAGTTGTTTAAATTTAAATTTGATTGTTTAAATTTAAATTTGATTGAAACATTAAGAAAACATTATATATTTAGATTATATATTTCAAATATTTTGAGGGGCTAAATCAATTTATGTATTAAAAAATGTGATTTAATCAAATGTAAAATATAAAATTGTGAATTCTCTCAAAATTACATTACTCTGTTTTAGATAATACTTATAAAAAAATCAAAAACATAAACATTTATACTAAAACTTTTTTTTTTAATCACCAAAACCTTTTTTTTTAATCACCCTCTTATTTAAATCCTCAGTAGTCTGAATTGTCAGTCTGTGAGGCACATATCTTTGTCTTGTAATTTTGTGAGAGTGACATTAAAGACCATATTTCTAAGATGGTACTTATTTGTGCATTTTTCAGCCACGGGATTCTATTAATTTTTTTCCTCCAGAGTTTGATTTTGGTGTTGTGTATTTTTGTGTTTTTGGTGCTGTGTTTTTAAAGGTAAATGTTGGTATTGTGTATTTTTGTGTTTTTGGTGCTGTGTTTTTAAAGATAAATTTTTCGTTTTATATGTTTTTAAGTAGTGAAATGTGCTATAATCTAGTTCTACATAGTTATTCTCATGTGTGCATTTTTATTTATGATACAATTTTTATTATTATTTAATATGAAAATTAATATATGATAAAAATAAAATGATAAAAAAATTTACCATTCACAAATTTTCACTCTCCCAATAAATTTATAACCCCAAGTAAAAAAATGAAAGATAAAAATGAGAGATGCATATATACATCAACCAAAAACATACAAAATTAATATTTTATTAATATTTGTTATATTGAAAAAGTTATATTATAATTTGTTTTTTAATTTACAAATCAAATGAAAGATAAAAATGAGAGATGCATATATACATCAACCAAAAACATACAAAATTAATATTTTATTAATATTTGTTATATTGAAAAAGTTATATTATAATTTGTTTTTTAATTTACAAATCAAGTAAGAACATATAAAATCAATATCTTAATTAATATTTATTATATCTAAAAAAAAAAAATTATTACAAATTGTTTTTTTTATTTTATAAATTTACACACAACTATTATATATTTTATATTTAGTAAACTATATAATTTGAATGGCTTAATGGTTAAGAATCTGTGTTTTTTCTTCAAAGATTCAAATGAAGAGGGAATAGAATATGCTAGACTTTAGGAATCAAATATGGAAGGGAAATGAGTCCATCTTCTAGAATATTCTAGAAGATGTGTGGGATGCCCTGGCTCCAATCTGGGTCATGGTTCTCTGGAACTATAAACTAATTGGTGAAATATGCAGGTAACTTGTTCTTTTTCCACCATCTTTCTCCATGCACAGTCAAATGACATGTTGTTCCAATTAATGTTCTATGATGTAGATCAATACATCGCCCATCTATGTTTTGAAATCATCAAAAATTCTTTGCGAATAGCATGGAAATCTCCTCCTGGTGTCCCTGTCCGCCTTTCTTGGGAGCCATTGTACTCACTGTAATTCTTGTTAACCTGCAGGTGCTAGGGTTTTCAATCTGATTATCATTCTAAAGTTTCCTGAGCAATCAAACGATATGGAAAAGTCTCTTCCCTGCAGAATGTTGTTAGGCCACGATACAAATATTTACAAAAAAAAATTGAAAACTAAATCATAACTATTCGTGTTCAAAATTGTGGCCCAAAACCTTGATTTAAGGTAAATACTGACAGGTACAAACTCAATCTCTCTATATCATCACCATGAATTGAATTATGATTTGACCACAATTATTAACATTTATCGATCCTCTACATACTTTTATAACTGTTGACACGATTTTTCGGGACTTAAACACGTTCAAAATCAATGATGATTTAGGTGCTACAAGAATGGAAGCATTCTTGTAGCACCTATTTCTTTTATTTTAAACTTTAGATATAACTAAAAATTGGCTCCAAGCTCCAAATTTGATGGGACACACTCAAAATGTCTAAAATTCAAATCAATATTACTAAGAACAAATGAAAAAATATGCTTAAACAAGTTAAAAAACACACTATGAAGTATAAAAGATAGGTATACAGAGTCTCAGACAAACAAAATATGGTAAAACAAGGTTTTTCAAAAATGGGAAGTCGTGAACAAGTTCAAGGACTAACACCGAATCCTTCTAGGAGTAATGTTTTATGATAAAAAATTAAGAACTATGCATACCAATGCCTTCCTTTCTCACTTTATCAGTTTTGAATATCCACCATCATTGTGTTTCCAACTGCTTTGATATGTGCTTTATTACAAATCATTTGTTCTGCATTCCGATATAGTAAATTTAAAGAAGCTAAATTGTAGACTAGTGTCACCATTGGGATATTGGAGTCCTTATCCTTGCATACTAAAAACTTGACACTTCTCTCATATTATAAATTGATCTTCAAACTGAAACCAACATGCTAAAAAAGAAATCGTATTTATGTACAACTCGTACACAACTAACCAATCAGTTCCTTGATCAGGTCACATCAAATTTCCAATGCATCCATAAAAGCATTTTGACTGACAAGATAGTCTTCTTCCTTGTAGGTAAATAAGGAAATGTAGAAAAAATGAGATGTTTGCAGTAAAAAATGAATGGGAAGCCCATAATTACAGCTGCAATTTGCTTTAATTCCAAATGCTGCAAAAATTTGAACCTTTGGAAACACTGAATCCATGTAGATGACTACTGGATCATATATAATATGGAAAATTTCAGCTAATGAAAAAACCAAAACTGCTCCCCTGAAAATTATGGTTCATTTGTGAGACCATAATCCACTTGATTTCCTTGAAACAACACATGAACATCACTTGTTTTATTACAATCAGGGGAAGAAATGAATCCTTGAAAATGTTGATGTGTTTTTGGTGCAAAAATCTCTTTGATAACACCAATATTATTATAAGAAACAAGAGGATGCGACATAGTTTCATCAGTTTGAAGAGTTGGAACATCAGGCTTAATATAATCTTGTCTTTGCTTAACTATTCCCTCAGATCCTTATTCAAGAATGTTATATGTGGAATTATTAGCTTCTTGAAATTGTTGCACAACAGTTGATGAGGAGCAAAAAAATTTGGATTGTTCTTTATCTCCCTCATAATCATCGAAAACAAGAATGTCTTCATAAAATATTTAATCAGCAAATTCATCATAGCTATGACTATTGGGAACTTCTGATATAATGTCAAAAGTATCTATAGTATGACTACTATTAGCTTCATTATGAGCATAATGCTGAAAATTATTTTGTTGGAAATAAAAACTAGATAAGGATCCATCAGATAATGAGTCTTCTTGTGCTTCATTAACATTTTCTTCCATCTCATCATCTACAAAATTATGAATATATGAATCAAATTGCTCGCAGAAATTTTCAAATAGATACTCGGTAGGAAAAATTTATTTGCAATGAGAATGAAATGCAACATGAAACTCTTTCAAGGAAGAAGTACAGGAGATAAGCAAGGATCTACACCATTCTCAAGCCTTCCCTTCCATAGAATACCTGAAGAAATTTATCAGGACATCCTCATGAACAATGTTTAACTGATGCATAATTTCATGAAACTGCAACAAATGTTCAACATGACTGTCCCAATCTTCTCCCTTAAATCTCAACAAACAACATTGATCCGAATTATTTTTAGAACGAAATGAAGTAGATAAATTACAATAAAATACTCATGAAAATTGCCAGAAACAGAGAAATACAACAATACTTGATTTCTATAAATGAAAGAATTGTAAAGAGACTGTAAAAATACAGAGTGCAAGACTCGCTAGAATGGTGGCAACTTTATCTCTGAGAAGAGATATGACAGCTACGCTCATTCGCAAGAAGATGATTACAATGAGGCTCTGAAGGCATTTTTATGATAAACATGAATGCCAAAACCCTAGACATCTAAAAACCTAACCTTAGGAGATGAAATGTCAAAAGTCATGTGGGCCCCGTTTGGGTAAGTTAGTACATTAACTTCTTGGGGTCATAACTTTTGCATACGATATTCATTTTAGGCGCGTGATAGCCCATTGGAAAGGTATTTTCGAGAACAACGCATTTTGTCGTTAAACTTTGACTCTGTCTACAATTTGATTGTGACAGGCCAAAAAAACATTGTTTAGGGCCCCAAAACGGCCCTGGAAGTACATAAAGATGTGTTGACATGAAAACATACAAAATAAGCCAGTTGGATTAGGTGGGAGGCCACCAATATCCACCTAGAAGATGTGTAGGGATTCAGACAACCCCAGAAGTGTAGAACCCACAATTACAAAGAAGTATAGAAGAACGTGCTAAACTAAAAACTGACAAGAGGAGCTAGTTGGAATAGGTGGGTGGCCACCAATATCCACCTGGATCAGTCCTCCCCCCTTAGGAAGCAATGGTCACCATTGCATTGAGTTCCCAAGGAAGAGGAAAAAGTGTTTTCTGAAGTTGAATCTTGGTGAGTTGTGTCCCTTGTTGGAGAAGTTGTGTTGTTTAGCCTATGGAAGGATGTCATGAACCTGTTGTTGGCGGGGTGGAATATGTTCCACCAATCTGTTGTCTATGGATTTGATGGGGGCATTGTGTAGGAAACATTATAGGTGAAGAAACAATATCCTCTTTCCCTTCGTCATTCTTCTTTTGCTGGATAGGAGGTGTTGAGGTTGCAGTGGTTGTAGTGGCCTTTTGTGCATCCTTTGAACAGACTGTGAAGAGGATGAATTTTGCGGTATGAGAAATTACCTAGCAGCATTGTTTTGGTGGAACATTAGTCGGAACTACCTCTGGTATCCAGTAGAGCTGACCCCCTAGAGTAATATTAACACTATGGGGGCGAGACTCATAAACAACATGTCATTTCCACATATATGGTTGGCCCAAAACAACATCACAGACATCAAGAGGGGAAACATCACACACTACCTCATCCTTGAAGGGTTGGATTCCATAGGACATGTGACACTGTTGGCTGACATGGAGATATCGTCCCTGGTGAAGCCACCCAATGTTGTATGGTTGCGGGTGTGGTTTTGTCGACAACCCAAACTGTTTGATGGCCTCATATGAGATGATGTTCCTCTAGTTGTCGTTATCAACAATGAAATGCAACAGGGTTCTCTTCACCCACATTTGTGAATGGAAGAGGTGATCCCCTTCTTCAGGATCTACTAGTTCTTCTGGTTGAATTATTGTGGTCGTGACAGTAGCAGTGGGGTCTGCGTCAATGATCTGTTTGTTTTCAATATTTTCTAGATCATATTCTAAATTAGGGTTCGGCTCCTTGTCTTTGACCTTGGCCACCAATGACTATTTTGAACGACATTCATCGATGTTGTGCCAGGGGATTTTGTGGAATTCACACCACTTCCCAGTGTCATTCTTCGTCTTTCCTTTACCCTTATTATCTTGTGTCTTGGACTGGTTGTCTAGAGGTTGTTGGTTAGGGTCATCTTTACCATGCTTTGGTTGTTGCAGACTCGAATTCCCATTTGTTTTGGTGCCTAAATTTCTACTCGATTTTTACAACATATCGATAGGCAGCTCCCAATGATGAAATGTTTAGGAAATCCATTTCGGTTTGGATGTACCTATGCAGAGCCCCACGGTATTTCAGAACTAGATGTCACTCAAAGTATTTTATACCCGGCTTGGTGTGCAAGGTATGGAAAGTATTTGTGAACTCCAACACTGTTTGGCTCTTCTCTTGCCGTTGTGTGGTCCATCTCATGTACTGGTCTTCATAGTTATCAAATGGATAGTATTGTTCTTTGACTGCATCCAAAAAAATATCCCAAGTGGGATCGACCCCATATATTCTATATTCCTCTGTGAAACTTAGCTCCCAGTAATTTTACCATCAATGTTTGAGATAGGGGAGAGCCTTGAGGAGTGCGAAGGTGATATTTTCCCTGTTGGAAAAATTTTGAATAGAGAGATAACCTTCTAATATATTTAACCATTTTTCTAGGGCATTCGCATCTATCTAACCTTCAAATATGGGAATATCAAAATTAAATTGTACCTTGAAGGGAGAGGTTCCTCCAAAATAGCCACTTGATTAAGATGTGTCTGTTGCCATCGACAGGCGTTGAAGGATGTGTGCAAAATTCTCCATCATTCCGTCCCTATGTCGTGTGAGAGCTTGCTTAAGCAACAGGTTAATAGAACCTTATGCTCCGTCGTTTTTCTTTTTTTCCGCCATCAAGGGTTTCTTGGGCGTGCGAGAGTGATTGTTCTCAAGAGAGACAATCTCAAGACCCAACTGGCTATACTCGGACCTCGTCGAGACATGCACTGAAAAATTATCAAGAGCAGCCCACTCTTATACCACTGATCCAGATTATTTTTGGAATGAAATGAAGCAGATAAATACAATGAAATACTCAAGAAAATTGCTAGAAATAGAGAAATAAAAAAATACTTGATGTATATTCATGAAATAATTTTAAAGAGACTGTAAAAATACAGAGTGCAAGACTCGCTAGAATGGTGGCAGATTTATCTTTGAGAAGAGATGTAACGGTTGCACTCATTTGCAAGAAGATGATTAGAATGAGGCTATGAAGGCCTTTTTATGATAAAATTTAATGTCAAAACCATATACATCCAAAAACCTAACCCTAGGAGATGAAACGCCAAAAGTCATGTGGGCCCTGTTTGGGTAAGTTAGTACATTAGCTTCCCGGGGTCGTAACTTTTGCATACGATCTTCGTTTTAGGAACGTGATAGCTCGTTGGAAAGGTCTTTTCGATAACAACGCATTATGTCGTCAAACTATGACTCCATCTATAGTTTGATTGTGGCATGCCAAAAAAACATTGTTTAGGGCCCCAAAACGGCCCTAGAAGTACAGAAATATGTGCTGACATGAAAACATACAAAATAAGCTAGTTGGATTAGGTGGGATGCCACCAGTATCCACCTGGAAGATGTGTAGGGATTTGGAAAACCCCAGAAGTGTAGAACCCACAATTACAAAGAAGTACAAAAGAACGAGTTGAACTAAAAATTGACAAGAGGAACTAGTTTGAATAGGTAGGTGGCCACCAATATCCACCTGGATCAAACATTCCCATTCTTTACTAGTAAGAACATAATTGGGAAACCCAGGTACTTTGGAAAAATCACAAAAATGTATACCTATGTGCCAAAATGGCTTCCATTTCTTCTGAGATTCTGGATCAGTGGAGTCGCCTGTGGATTCTTCCTTCATGGAGTCGCCAAGTGAATGATCTGTAGTCAAATTGATGTCCACTTATTTATCACCATCAAGAAGAAGATCTAGACGTTGTCTTTCTCCCAGGGAAAATGTTTTTGTTCCTTCGTCCCCGACAACAGCGCCAAAATATGTTAGTCCCTAAAGTTGCACTTGATTGCTAAAGGGAAAGGTAGGGAATCATCAAGTTATTGCAATGTTATTTTATAAATAAAGATTTGTTTTGGGTTTTGAAATTGGTTTGAATGTTAAGCAGTGGGTAAAATAACAATATCAATCTCAAATAACAAGAAAATTTCCTATCACACTTTCGTAGTAAATGGTAGTCAACCTGATGAATTAGATAGCAGATTATAACATGAAAGATAGAGATATGTAAGTTTCCAATGTGTTCACTCACATAGGAAATCCTTGATCATAGATATCATTCAAGAACAAGAAACATGTACTCAAACACAAATCAGGTTATGAACAAGCAATCAATAAAATCTTCACTGGCTTAAATCATAAACAAGATATATTAAATGCTTCGCAGAAGATAAATATGCATTCAAGTAAGAAAAGAAAGAATAAAATACAAGAAGAGAAGTCTAACCATTAGTTATCCTTTTTTATTTAGTGCAAAATGAAATAAATCTTAGTATTTACAATCAGAAAGAGAGTTTTCCAAAAATACCACTACAACCAACCCCCACATTCTCTCAGCAAGTTGCATTTTTATACACAACAATTGGTTTTACCAGATCCTATAATCTAGATATGGTTTTGATTTAGTCTTGATATCTAGATAAGAAAGAGGGATTACATTCCATTGCATTCAAACTTCAAGTATTGATTTCCTTTATCAAAGATAGGTTGAGTTGATGAGATGGCAGTTCAATCGTGACTAGGAAATTTTTAAGGAAACAAAATTTCACAAAATCTGGAAAAATGTCCTTCAAAGTCTCACTTGTATATCCCCAAGGGTTCATTCTTTTGGGAAACGACCCACGTGATAGCTAATTTGGCCCCTTTTAGAAGTGATTTTTCAACGGATTTCGCAAATTCTTCATGGTTGGTTTGGGATATCTGTTAGAAGTCGACTCCTAAAATAGTCAGTTATAGGAAAATTATGCAATTAATGTTGAATCTTAGTTTTAAGCACCATATTGTTCCAGTATAAATTGATGTTTATTTTCCTGAGCTTCTTAGACAATTTATGCTGATATTTATTCTTTTATTTTAGTCTTTGGACCTTGTTTTGCAACTTGGTATTCCATTACTCTAGGGATTGTTTTTTATGCTTCAATTCCTTGATTACTGTCTGCAAATTTTTTATCTTTTGCTTGTTGATACATCCCTTGTTTTTCTTAGCCATAATACAAACTTCTCTTTCTAGTTATTCTATTTTCACATTATGTTCTAATACTAGTTTTCCTTCAGATGTTTAGATTTTAAGGATCTTCATTGTCAATCGCCTCAAAATCCTTGAGTTTTCATCTTCTAGATATGAGATCTTGCTTTCCATTTCCCTCAATCTGTTGTTGATGTTTACAGTTTATGCAGCCTCGTGTACATAGTTTTCCACTTTATAATATGAACTAGTTAATGCACTCACGCTTTCATTGTCTTGATCAAAATTCTCCTTATTTTTAATTTTGTAAACCCAGGTTCATGATTGTCAACTTCGGATATTTCTAAATCAGATTTAGAACTGTCATGTATATTGATCTCTTGTTGCAATCCTTCATTGACACTCTCATTAGCAACAATTTAATCCTTTTCAAAAGGGGGTTATAGGAAACCATCACAAAATAAGGCACCCTAAAGTTGGACTGCTTTCTGAGTGTTATGTTTGGTTTCCCCTTTCATATCATCATACCTCTCTGCCAACGAACAATGTGCTCTATAAAATTGTTTAATCAAATTAATAATGTCTGACCTCTTCATGTAATACGTATCTACTCGCTTTGCAAATGAATCTTCTTATTCTTGTATGAGACTCAACATAGCTTTAGTGTTGTTATCTAGATCTGCTAGAGTGGTTTGAAGCCATGTAGATTTCTTGGGTTTGTTGTAGCTATTCCACCACCAAGAATAAGACGGTTGTGGCTCTACCTCCATCTTAAACTTGATCTTACCTTCACAGGTGATTCATCTTTCAAGTGTTTTCAAAGAATCTTTTCACTCCTCTTTCAACCATTTGTGTGGGATGCCTTGGCTTCAATCTGGGTCATGGTGCTCTGGAACTAGAAACTGAATGGCTAAATTTGTAGGTAACTTGTTCTTTTTCCACCATCTTTCTCCATGTACAGGGAAATGACACGTTGCTCCAATTAAATGTTTTGTGATGTAGATCAATACATCATCCGCCTGTGTTTTGAAACCATAAAAAATTCTTGGCAAATAGAATGGAAATATCTGTGATGTCCCATCCCCAAGAATAGGCCAGCAGGGAGTGACTTAGTAGTCTATATGTTCCCGTAGACTATAGTCAGACACAAACAGGGAACCAGATGGAGGAATAAGGAGGAATTAAGGCTAAACGATAAATTAAGC
>JZKD02S1921814.1:1692915-1703974 GCA_000966675.3 Picea glauca | reverse complement strand
GAAAATGAAATCCAATTGAAGGTATTCCCAGAAAAGGGGTCTCATGACAAAGAAAATGTAACCTGCGTCTCTACTGTTATATGGCAGTCACATTTCTCCCCCAATACATACGAGGTGACTATTGTTATCAATTTAGCCATTGCCATCATGAATTTCTCTGCATTATTTTTCTTTTTCTTGATACCTCCAATGATATGACATGCCTATGCAATATACCATTTAGACATTATGATAATGTATGCAATATTTTTCTTATTTTGATACACGTAATGCCAGGCCTTGCAATATTTTTCTTACCTGTAATGACAATGGCATTTGAACTACTTACGTAAGAGAATGAAGTTGGCATTGTAGTTCAAAAGCGCGACGCCTCGAAAAACTTTCATAATGTGGGTTCTTTTCAAACTATTCCTTCTGACCATATTGTCCAAAGTTCTATTTTAACACGATAGATGTGGCACACAACTATTATTTTATTACAGATGTGGCACACAACTCCACTTTCTTTTTTGTTTTATTTCCATTGCGGTGCTCAGATCATGGTAGTTTTCTGTCTTTGTGGTCTCAACTTTACTCTTATTTTATTTCATTTTCAACTTTACTTGGATCATAATAGTGTTGACTCTGTGATCTTATCTTCACTTCCATTTTATTTTATTTCCATTTCTGTGCTCAGATCATAATAGTTTTTTTATTCTGGTCTCAACTCCACGTTCAGCGTATTTTATTTTCGATGCGGTTCTAGTTTTCTGACTTTGTGGTCTCAAGTCCACTTTCTATAGTTTTCTGACTTTGTGGTCTCAAGTCCACTTTCTTTTTATTTTATTTTCATTGAGTATTTTCATTGGGTTGCTCATATCACAATAGTTTCCTGACTTTGGTTTCTTTTTCCTTTTTGAAAAACTCATAGGCAAGATTCAACTTTTCTAAACAGTTTTAGCCCTTGAAATCATACCCATAACCATGAAATCTGGATCGCTGGTCCTGTCCCCAACCTCAAGAATATTTTACTCACAGTCCAAGAATCTACAAAGACTCATGTTGACTAATAGCCACTTCATACAGCATCCTCTTGAGTTCTGCCTCTTTCAATTTTCTCAAGGGTGGCATAAAAGGACCCAGATTAACTGTACCCTTATGCCCGTTGGGTTATCAAGTATCAGAAACAAGAGACAAGAATGGCCTTTTGGAAATGGGCATGGCAAAGCATCAGAAACTTGGGTAAACATTTTAAGAAGCGATAGGAAATGGGGAATACCGAGAGCGCTTTCGAGAGACGGGAAGAAAAGTTTTCAAATAAAATCTATTTTCTTATCTTTCAAATTTAAAATGTGATTCAGACAATGCAATAAAGTTATAAAATTCAAGTCATAGCATTCTATATATAGAAAGGGTTTCCATTTCCAGTTAAAATTGGATTTCTAATGTCATTCAGACAGAGTAATAAAGAGTTCTGAAATACAACTTTTCACTTGAATATCAATGTATAAATGGCAATATTATTCATTGCCAATTAAAATTGGATAGTTAAAATTTCTATCCGGTCATACTTCATAGATAGTGAAGGATTTAAGAAACAAAATCATAAATGTTCAGATGCCTGTTAGAATATCATGGCTCAGTCATCAATTGTATGGCTAATTAGGTGGTGCATTAAGATCTAATCATCATCATTGACATAAAGTGAAAAATCTGTCCATAAAACCCTGCGGAGTACTTTTCTGTTTGCTTGCCCATTGCTCTTTATTGTGAAATTGGAAATCTTTGCTTTTTTTTTGAGTCTTTCTGTTGGAACGTTTTATTTTGATGGATTTGGGTTTAGTATTATTGGCCTGGACATAGTTTCTGAGATTCATAACTTATGCCTCACATGATATGTCATGTCTCAAAGCCCATCTTTAATCCCCCACTTATTGTCATCACTTGAGTTCCCCCACTTAATCTCATAACTTGAGAACATCCTTTGCACTGTTTGCTTCTCTCCTCCAAAGTCCTCTTATTTCTGCTTCTTATTGAGCACAAGATATAAATGCCTTAATCACGTGCCACGTTGAGAGTGCTGAGAATAAACATTCCTTCACGTAGCCTAATTGTGCAAGTTTCCTCTTAAATCTCCCCAAAAACAAGGCTAACCAATTTGTGGATTATCTCGTATGCTTCCTCTCCAAAATCAAAAGGTTGGAATTTTTTTCACCTTTGAAGTTTGTGGTCGTGTTCAAAAGGTTGAAACCTTTATTCGACTTATAAGTTTGTGACCATCTAGATAAATAACTAATGTAAATCCCTAACAAATAAGAGAACTATATGTCTGCGTGGATTTCTCATACGGTGATTTGAATGTTGGGACCTTGTTAAACGTATAATTTTTCTTCTATCAAACTGATTTGATTTTAGACATGAGTGCCTTTTAAAGTTCAACTAGTTTAGGGATTCAAAAGGAATGTTGTTTACTCCATTAATTTAGGGTTCCACATCCTGTTCATCAAAATTATTGGATTCTTAGAATTGTATGGTTTCATTGTTAGACAATGCATATTTGGACGCGACTTAGCTTATTTCTAGCTACTTCTTAGCTCTAGTGTTTTTTGTTTATACTACCCATTGGTTGAATAGCAAGTCCAGGGCATTTTCCATGAGGAGACTCACTTTTGAAACTTGTTGACACCTCTAATCTAGACTTCCAATTTCAACAAGATGAATGGAAGAAGCGGTGGCTGATATTGGACCACCTGCCAAACACTTTGTTTGTCTGGAATCCCATTACTCGTATTAGCACCAATGATGCCAAGCTGTTATCATCAATAAGTCTTTGAAAAATTAAAATTTCTTGGAGAGACAACATTTTATAGTCACTACTTGTAGTCGAATCATGGAACAAATTGTTTCTTCTCTTTGACTGCAGGGAACTACCCCCATCATTAGCCTCTTAGATCAAATCATTCTTAAGTTGCCTCCTAGTAAAAGAAAACAGTGTTTTTTACTACTTCAGGTTATCTAAATCTGATTAAGGTCCTGCCAATCTTATATATTTAACTCTTTATAGGAAATGCAATTTATTAATGTGTGATGTGTGACCACCTGAAGATACATTTTGTTATGATACTATTCCTCTAAATTGTTGTCAATTAGTTTTGTATCATCCCCCATTGATATCATGTGCTCTAGGACTTCGAGTTCTATTACGTAATTTCCTGATGTCTGACTCCTTGGAATTATGTGAAACTACTAAATATATATGTGTGCAAACATGGTTATGTTTATATGAATGCCAATTAGTTGGACAAATTTCCTGATGTCTGACTCCTTGGAATTATGTGAAACTACTAAATATATATGTGTGCAAACATGGTTATGTTTATATGAATGCCAATTAGTTGGACACTCCTGCCATAGTAGGAACCTTGAAAATGGAGTATTTCTCAAGGTAGTGTATCAGTAGAAGGGGATTGCTTGAGCCTGAGTTAAGGAGTGGTTGATAAAGAAGATGGTCCAAGGGACTGATAGAATGTTGGGTGAGAAATATGAATGTTCATGGTAGATGCTTAATCTAAGTCATGATGAGAATTAGAGACTTATAGGAAATGCTTTCACCATTGTTGTCTCATGGCCCAATTTGGGATGGCATCCACTGTGTTGATTCCTAAGGCTAAATCACTCTCACATATCCTGTGATATGGACATATTTTGATAAAGAAAAGTAATCTCATCTATGTGTGTAATTTTGATATTGAAAATGTTGTTTTTTGTTTAGCATGTATGCATGCAGATGAATTGATTATTATTTATGTTAACTATGTTAACAAATATGAATGGGAATGAATCCCAACACGTTGTTTACGTTGTTTATGCCATGAATTTGTTTGTTTTATATACATATGGATTGTCTTTTTTGTTAGGAATTTAAATGGCACATATAGGTTTGCTTTAGAAATCTATTGGGAGTTGCTGGAAGCTCCATTTGCAATCATAGTCAATAGACCGAAACTATGAAGGAGAAGGAATTTGAGATTAGTACCCTGCTATCCAAGGAAAGGTAGACAAGTATGTTGTAAACTTCAAAGTAATACTAGAGCCATGGTCCTTGGGGAAATGGTAACATAATAGAGTTCGGGCCTCACATCCATGGAAATGTAAGCTTGTCTCTTGTCAAAGAGATCCCAGGTTCAAAACCTATTGGGTTCTAGTGACAATGGGAAGAATTCGGAAAAATTGGGCCTTAGTATGTGAATTTCCCACTAGACAGCCACATGTCTCTATTGACATGGAACTCCTAGCCTAGCTAATTGTGTGACCCGGTGTCATAATTTCCATATGGACTTCATACATCATGTGTCCTAGTGTATCAAACTAATCAGGGTATTAGAGAATATTATAGAAATTTAGGAGCTGCAAATGGGTGAATCAACCTTGATAGACTTGACATAATTGAATTTTTATACTTTGAAAAAAAAAATCAAAGTCAGGCTATCAAGACAATTAAACTATCAAGGCAATCAAACCATCGGGGTTCCACTTCCATTGAAGAAAGTTTTTATCTAATGATTTAATTCAATAGACTTTGGAACACTTTGAATTTTTTTTCTGTGGTTGGGCCATTAGGCCAATTGAGCTAATGGGGAAATTAGGCCATCAAGTTTCCACTTGCCTTGAAGAAAATTTATCTCCAACAATTTGACCCCACTAACTTTTGGACACCTAGAAAATTTTTTGCTAGTCAGGCTATCGGGAAAATGGTACCTGTTGACTGCCTATTCAACTAGGAGGTCAACTCCATGTGCCATGAAGATATGCATCAACATATGCTAATATGTCGAAGACAGTTTGGTTCTACTGGGCAATTTATGCCTCCAGCACATATTTTTGTAAACGGAATTTCCGCACCCCTGTGTGGGTTAATGATGTAATAGGTCTGCATGGTCATAGTTAGGTTAGTTACCTTGGGATTTATTCATTAGGGGAGTTCCTTTCATTGAGGGTTTTTTATCCTCAGGTTATTAATTGGGCTTTTTAGCCTTACTAATTTCCCTTGAGTTTTTCCCTCCCACCATGTAATAATTCCTCCAAAGTGGTGAAAGGCGTTCTAATGGAGTTATTCTCTGGTAGCTATTGTTTAGGAATGATGTAAATGACCATGTATGACATTTTAGAAAGTTTCGCGGAATTTCCTCGAGTCTAGATAGTTTTTTTTTAATTAATTAAATTAATTAAATTTTCATAAGGTTGAAGGTTTAATTATTTAATTAATTAATTGTTTTTGAGCAAATATTTTAAAAACTAGTCCCGGATGGGGTGACAGAGAGAACAATCCAGCCACGTGGAGGGGAGTCGGGACGGGAAGTTAATATACCCACCGGCCCCCCTCAACTCGCCCATTAACGAGCCATGCGCGCACGCTGGAGCATTCAAGGGCCGAGACCCCTCACGCAAGCGATGCGTACCAGTATCTACCAGTTGGTTTTAATGGTGGAAATGATGGGGGCGGTTATAGCCTTAGCCACCGTCTCAGCGTTCATTATTCCAATCGACAGTTGGGGCAGCAGACTGCCCTCGAGCATCCAGGCGCACCAACACCCCGACAGATTTTCGCATACTCGAGCTCCTATTGAAAGCCCTGGGGGCATTCACAGAGCTTGCAACATGCTAAGGATCCGAGGCAGATCGCGACGGGGGGCAGCTTGGTATACTGCTCAGTCGCGCCGGAAAAGAAAGGAAACTTTTGAAAGAGCCATAGCAATGGCCACCAGAAGACGCAGACAGAAGCGCAGGAGGCCTCCAAGAGAGTTTGACGAGGAGAAGACTCCGGCCGCAGGCTCGGAAATACAGTTGGAGCACACCCTGTTCGACGCGCCCGCCAATTGGCACCCGAGCATGTCCTTAGGCTCGGCTGGTCCTTCGCAACCGGTAGAAAACGTCCCAGAAGAGGACAGGTCTTTCACACCATGCTATGTGGTGGAAGAACTACCTCCCGAGCTCACCAGAACAGAAGAGGTACACATGGAGCAGAGCGGAAAAACGGCCCCCAAAAAGGAGCGAGCAGACAACAACTGCCCAGAGCAGCACACTTCAGCGGACTGGGACCTTCTCAGTCTCCTCTTCGAGATAAGAAAGCTGCTTGGGGATCAGATTTTCCGCATGGACAGACTAGAACAGCGCCTTGATATGTTCTATGCAGCACATTCGCGAGCCACACTGAAGAAGCAGTGCCCGACCTGCGCCAGAGTCTACGCCTTTCCTGCTCGATGGAAGCATGCAGCAACGGTAGACGACACACACCAGGGTTCAGAGGTTATATGATTTGCAGTCCCAGACTTTGTTTATGGCATAGTTATTTCAGTTTAAGCATTACGCTAGTTAATCATAGTTGTCTCTTAGCTCTAGACAATAGCACCAGTTTTAGGACTTTGCCTGCTCGTCCCGGTTTCCTTCGGGCGGGACGCAGCAGCGACATCTTGGATAAATTTTGTTCTCTCTGTAAACAGGAAGACACTTGGACTTTGGTGCCCAGCTGTCCCGGTTTCCTGCTTAGGCGGGGCAGCTGGCATCACCTTCAGACATGTTTTTTGCCGATTTTAATATAACAGGATCCAACCTTTTATTTACAAAAAAAAAAAATATTTTAAAAACTAGGCCTTTGGGCTTTTGCTAGGGGCATTTGTGCTCAAAAGAAATGGAATGAGACCCCCTACACCCTTGTACCAAGTTTCATTTCGGTCGGACAACTTTTTCTAGGTGTTTGTCAACCAGGAGTCTCAGTTAGTCAAAACAACAATTTAAATTGCTAAGTCATGACATAGGTAAAATGTCATTTTTGTAATTTATAAGAAAATGGATAAAAGTAATGATGGAAAAGCTGAGAGAGATTTTTCCTAACCTTTCCTAACCTTTTCCAACCCTCACATCACCCCCTCACCTAGCCATTAAGCAAAAACGTCACTTTTCCTAGAGTAGAAAATCTCCAAAAAGTGAAAAAATAATAAAAAAATTAATGGGAGACCTATTATATCCCTTGGTGTGCCTCCCTAGACCCTACAACTCATCATTTAACTTGTCAAAGCCTTGCCAACTCACTCCAACTCATTTCCACTTCATCCATCCATGCCAAAACCCTAACTTACCAAAACCCTAAAAGTGACTTTTCTTTGATGTGTGACACTTGTAACTCATTTAAGAGGGGTAGCTTTGCCTTCCCAAGTATAAATAGAACCCCTCCCTCACTCATTTACCACCGTATCTTGAGCTATTGTTATGCTACTGAATTTTCCCTCCATCTCTCTCTCTCTCTTGTTCATTGTTCTTCCTTCTATTTTGCTCTTGAGAGTGTTGGAGCAACATGTTGCTACAAGACTCTCCTCTTGAGTAATAGAAAGGCTTTGGAGGATTTGAAGAAACAAAGAGTATTCTGGTGACTTCTTGCTACTATTGAGGTGATCTTGTTCTATTTTTCTTCTCTCATTCTTGCTTCAAGTTTATACATCTAGAGTAGAAGCTCCAAGCAAAGTATTTTGTTTGGATAGATTTGTGGTAGTATTATCATAGATCTAGTAAAGTGTTTATTTGGGTATTGAAAAGTATTTTGTTTTACCATCTAGATCTACTCACATTCTATCTATTTTTGTACATTTTCTCACAACTTTTGCAGGTTTACCTCTAGGGTTTTATTGGGCTAGCCTCAAGGAAGAGTCTACTCTTAAAACCTACCTAAAACTCCATTGCTTTTCAGATTTGATTTCTTTGCTCATTCTTTTTATATTTCAGCGTGCTAACAATCATAGATAGGTCACATTAAATCTACTTTTATTTGGATACTTGTATGTGAAAAATTTCTGTGTAAAAACATAAATTTTTCTTAACTTCTCTTGTTGTGTGTAGCATTTCCAGCAAACAATAACTTGTTGTTTTTTGCAGGTTCTTACCAGGTCAAGGGGTTATGCTGCCAAAATAGGTCACACAACATTCCAAAAGTCTCTTCGTTGAGTGGGTAACGAAAACTCACCCTTTCCCTTCTCTTTCTAGCATTTTTAAAGTCTTATTCTTGCTTCCAACCCTCTTTGGCACAACAAAGATAGGCTTGCCTCCACCTTGTGCCATTGTGAGTGGTTTGTTCCTTGTTTTTCTTTTCAAGTCATCTATCTCATTGTTGCCTACACCTTGGGTGAGAAATCCCCAAAATCGTGAGGCTAGATTAGTTATAAGTGTTTATTATTTGCTTATGCTCACATGGTTAAAATATTCTAGAAGTAGATCTCATATTCACATAGCTAGATC
Organism: Picea glauca; assembly: GCA_000966675.3. Classification (NCBI taxonomy): domain Eukaryota; kingdom Viridiplantae; phylum Streptophyta; class Pinopsida; order Pinales; family Pinaceae; genus Picea; species Picea glauca. The sequence continues at coordinate 1,695,709 of JZKD02S1921814.1, read as the reverse complement.
TTAGTTTAATCCCTTGGGGCATAATCTTACTTACATGCTATAATCTTTCAAGTTTCATAAGACATGTTCTAATTCAATATCACATGTTTAATGCAATGATGATGGTTTAAGAAATAACCCTTTTAACTTGCAAATAACTTATCTTTAAGGCCATTTGCCATCATCTAAGTTTGAAGTATATGTGGGGCATGTTATGGTGTAGGGACACACTCTTACTTCAGCAAGTACTTTTCATTTCTTAGCACTTTTTTTTAATGCTATAACATACATGGTTAAGTGATGATGAGTTAAAGCATTCTTCTCTTTTATTGGCAAGTTGTTCTTGTCCTTTAAAAGCACTCTTTTCTTTAAAGCTTGCAAACATTCTTGGTTAAGTAAGTGGTGTAGGAATAACTTGTTCTTTTCAGCAATTCATTATATATGCTATATGTGTTTACATGCTTCATTCTTAAGATTTAAAATACATCTTTTGGGTTGATTAAAGTTTCGGTTTTGACAATTTTTCACTAATTTTGGACAAGTAAAAGTCACTTAAACACTCTCAAACACCTTAAAATACTTAGTCCATAGGCATAATAACATATTAGACTTAATAGAACACCTAAATTTTTCATCTTCGCCATCTAAAACGGGGTTTGAGGAAGGCAACGGAAGGTGCTAGGTCGGGGACTGTCTCACGGAGTGCGGCGTCCTTTTCGGGAGTACTCGGATCTTTAGGGTTGACCTGTGAAGCTAGGGTAGGCCTCGTTGCCTCACTTCTTGAGCATCCAGCAGCCATTTGGTAATTGGGGGAGGAGGATTTTGGTTTGACATTTAGTTAGGGAACTAAAATCTTTAATAATCTTTAAGCAACTTTTAATCCACTTAGTGTTTTAGGAAACACTTTCATTGGTACATCTTATGGTTCAATACTTGCAAACATAACTCTTTTTCAATATTACATGCAAGTAACATTTCTTTTGCTTTGTGGAATAATTAACTAAGTGTCATTTTTGAGTATTGTGGAACACTTGTGCTTTAAAGATTTCAAATCTTTTGTTAAGTATTCTTTATGGTGTGATCCCTCAAGAGATAGCGCATCCCATTTGGAGACATCATCTTGTTAGGTCTTGAGTGTTGATGTTTCCATTGAAAAACAGTCCAATAGAGTAAGTGCTATTGGGGCATGCTTGGCTTTAATGTGTTGATGATGTTTATGCTTTGATTTCCTTTAATTCCTGCACATTAAAACACATGGTTAGCTTGTTTCTTATGTAATTTTGTGTCTTGTTGTACATCTCCTATTTTGATATTGTTGTATATCTATCATTCATTATTGGTTGTAAGTATCTTTGTAAATCTTTTGTAATCAAACACTCTTAAACTTTAGTTGATCCCTTGCCCGATCTTTAGGCACTAGTCTTAGTTGCCCTAGGAAAAGGCTTGCTTCTCATCCTTATTCTTGCATCTTACATTGCTACCTTTGCATCATAGGTTAGACTTCCCCCAAACCCTCTAACTAATTAAAACCAACTCCTAGAACTTAAACTCTAAATATCATCTAGAAACTAAGGTCTACCCCCCTTGGCTTCCCTAGGAGTAAGCCTAGAAGGAAGAGGTTCAAGTCAAAGTGATAGTGTGGGCTTTGAACCTAGGCATTGTGCCTCCAAGGACACACTAAGTGAGCATGACTTAGCTCACGTTTGCAAGTGTGTATAAGGACGGCAACAATACCATTGAGGTTCCACTTTCCTTGAAGATAGTTTATCACCAACAATGGCGCGACCAACTATTGGACTCTTATAAAAAAAAATCAGGCCATCAGGGTAGTAGGGATATTAGACAATTGGGCCATCATGGATGCCTTACGTATTTGAGTTTAACAAAATAAGAAAGAAATAAAATTGGACCACTAGAGCATCTCGAGTTTGGACAGATCAATTAATCCAATTGATCAACACGTCATCACCTAACATGCCAAATTTTTGACACATCAACAAATGTTTTTGAACAAGCTTACTCTTATCACGATGAGACTTATGTGCTTAGAGTTAGCATTATGGGGTATCCATTAGCACCATTTACTTTAGTCTCTCTTTAGCTAAGCAAATGCAAGTGGGGGGTATCTATTCCACCAAATTTGCCCAGGGATTGCACTTGGCCCCAACCATTGTTGCGTGCATCCACATGCATGAGCACAAGCATGTCACTTGGTAGGACTTGAACCTTGGTGGGGGATATATTAGCTACCCACTCCATAAGCATCTAGTACATGGTTTTTGGTAGTTCTCACCATATTTTCCACCACAGATGACAAAAGTTAGTCTCAAACCCTAATTTGCACTAGAAAAAATTGCAAATTTGTTAAAATATTGTGTAACTGCAAAGAATATTCTTATCCCCTTTTGTGGATAAAGATAAAATATATTTATTATTGATTAGATCAATCCCCTTTTGTGGATTGATCATGTCACTCATTGTAATTGACCTAATCCCCTTTTGCGGTTTGGTCAAACCCTAATTGTAATAGGCTAAATAAGAAGTCGGCCCCAGAATATATTAAAGAGGCCCCAAAATATATTAAAGGTGGTTATAACCACCTAGAAGAAGAAGTCGGCCCTGCCAGTGAAGAGACACTTCCACACGTGCTAGAATTGTATAAATAAGAGAAGCTAGCGCCTCATTTAGACACACACTCAGCTCACTCATCTAGTGCGCAAGTTTTGAAGGAAGCTGCAGTTGTCGGTTGCCGGAAGAAGGAAGAGAGAGAGGCGTGTTGCTTAGTGTTGGATATTCTCTGTTGTCTGGTTCATTA
>JZKD02S1921814.1:1663638-1675611 GCA_000966675.3 Picea glauca | reverse complement strand
GCTTGACGTCATCTTCATTGTAGCAATAATACATATGACGCAGCAACTTGATATATGTGAGCTGATTTGACATGTTTAATGCATCATTGATATGATACATGGTTTTATATTGAACGTTGAATGCCTATTATCTCTTATGCCTTGTTGAAGAAGTGTTATAAGTTATTCCTTTGCCTAGCAATCATTGACTTCGTCAACAATTGCATTTAATCACTAGCTCATATATATATATTTTGAAAGATAGTCTTGAATGCTTATGAAGTACTAACCCACTGCAAGCACATTTCTAGTTTTCTTTGTTTTGTCTCGCAAACAGGTGCATCATCAGTGGTTTTATCTCCTTGACTATCCTCTCTTGGGCAGCAGTCTGTGGAAGGGGTTTTCCTTAACTTGGTCTTTACTCTTTGGCCTTCCTTAATCCAGATTGCCTTAGGGACGTCTCCCTTGGATTTGCCCTCCTAAATAGAAAGAGCTCCCCATTGAGGTGACAGTGGGTGGGGAAGCTCCTGTTACGCCGGTTTCAATCCCTGACTCAAGCTTTTGGACCTTTCTTACAAATCGTGCGATAACAAGACCCACAATGAGATAAACTGGAAATACATGAAAAAAACATGTTTTTCATGAAACACGTTTTTTCAAGTATTTCCAGTTTATATCACTGTGGGTTTATTAAAAATATCTAGAGTCGGTACTCGTTGGATGCAGAATTTAATTCCACATCCAACGAGTGCCTACACTTGAAATTTGAGTAAACCTATAAGGATATAAGTCGGAAATACAATTTAAAAGTTAGTTTTATTTCTTTTTCTTTGAAAATTCATAACTCTTGTTTTATTATTTTTCTTAGAAGGCCCATTTTAGACCTCAAATTTACCCTAATAGGTGAGACTACAAAACAAAGAAGAAAATTTCCAAGAGGTACTATAGAACTTTGGAGGATGTTTGGTTGGAGGCATTTATTCAACCGATAGAATAATGGTCAAGTGGGTAGATAGAGAAGAGAAGTTAAGTAACATGCTTCTTTTTCTTTAGTTGTTGGTGTTGATGAAAAACATGATTGAAGAAAAAAACAAGGACAATGAAGGAAAAGAGGCTTCTATAATGATTTATAGTGAAGTAGAATAGGAGCGTCAATTTGTTGTTCTTCCAATGTGTATAAGCAGTGTGTATAATGTACAAACCAAGATTTGCATCAATGGTAGAGGGGTTTAATTCTTTAGCCAACATTGACTCTCATGCGATCCATGAGTCAATGGTCAAACAAATGTTTGGTGACTATTTATTCTACATCATCCATTTTGGTTACATGTCATGTTTTTCATTCCAATGGTTGATTGGTGGCACTACTCAAAATTGGGATGCAAATTATTTTTACAACTTGTTTGTTCCAGATAAGTTTCTCCTTTCTAGGACAAAGGAACTATGTTTATTATGATCACTAAGGGAGGGTGTTAGAATAAATACATTTAATGGTCATATTTGGTACTTAGAAGTTTGGGTGAACTTTATCATATTAAAGATAATTTAAATCTAATCAAGTTCTAATGTATTATTAAGTTATGACTTAAGTAAATAAAGTCATTAGTTAGGATTTGGGGAGTTAAGTAATGTCCTCTTAGTGTACATCTCCCACCTTACCATTAAATATATGTAATAATACTTTACACATTGGACTGATCAATCAACCAAGTATATTTCTTCCATTGTTAGTTGGTGCCTAGTTTAGGTAGTGGGATGCCCTTGATGAACCCCACACCCACCTTCTAGCATAACAAATATACTAAAGCCTCTATGGACAAAACATGTAAGGTAAGCACTAACGGGAAACCTTACCTGATGGAAAGAAACAAGCCCACTTCCTCATAATTGCATATTAATGGAAAGACAAGCAAAGGCCTTTGCAAACAACGTTCCCACTACATTCATAAAGGAGCCAAGTCCCAAATCTTTCAACATCTCTATGATGAATGGCCACTCCAACCAATCATAGGCATTTTCAAAATCAATTTTGATGAAGTGGGCATCCAAATACCAAGATGATTCTATGCCTTCCCAAATAACAATAACGTTATCCAAGATGTAGTGGCCCCGGATAGATCCAATGTGCTCTAGCATCACTATCTTAGGAAAAATATGCTTCATATGTAGGGCTATAACCTTAGCTAAAATCTTGTACAAAGCATTAAGTAACGGGATAGGCCTCTAGTTGGTTACCATCTCCAAGTCACTCCGTTTAGAAATCAATTTGATCCTTTGTTAATATCAACACCTAGAGATTTATTTCTTAGGGATTCCTTGTAAACTTACAATAGGTACATCCCATCAAATCCCCAAGTGGCATTGTAAAATTCACATGGAAATCCATCAAGTCCAAGTGATTTGTCCTATAACATTTCCAAAAAGAATATGTTAGCGTATCTGAAGAAAAGACCTACTCACATTCCTTCTTCTATCTCTTTGTCACCTTAATCAACACCACATTAAGGTAGAATTGCATGGACACCTTTCTCCCATTCCTAGGTTCTCAGGATTGAGACACCATCATGTAATGGGAAACAGACTATTTCTCAATCATTTCTTTGTTTGTGATTTGACCACTTGTAGTTTTAAGAGAAAATAATTGCTCCCTAGCTTCCTTGATTTCCAAAGATTTGAAGAAAAGATTTTGAGGGTCGATCCATTGTCTTAAGCCAATATAGTTGGGCTCAAATTTGAGCTCCTTTGGCTTGAAAATGTTCATCCAAGCTTGAAATTTGGCACAAATGAGTAGTGTTATCCCCCACTTTCAGGGATAACTAGGAGATTATGTCTCGAGGCCCACAGGTCCTAGACATGGAGTAGCGAGAGCCAGATCGACTTGAGCATGGCCCTGGAGGGCCCATCTTTTCTCCCTTTCAGCGCCTCCACTTTGTCAACAACAACAACAACATCCATCACCTTCAACTTGGGCCTGCATCAGAGATGGTTCTTGCTCCATGAGGTAATGAGTCTGGGTATCATGGTATGTGTCACTCTGATCCTCAAAAACTTTTGAATATGTGCATTTGATTCCTTTGTTTCTAACAGGTGCTTGGATCTTATGTTTGTCCACTTGACCATGTCTGGGGGGAATGACAGGATTCCCTAGTAAGCCTGTGTCCATAGGTTTTGAGTTGCCACTGGGGGGATTTCTGAAGAGCCATTGCCCATTCCCGTCACACATATCATTTTCCATCTTATTTCCCGTTCACCCATCTCGTTACCTTGGTCTGGGCATAGGTTTGATCATTTAGGGGTTGTACCTTACCTTGTGGGAAGAATTGGCTAAAGGCCTGGGAGGTAAAAGTAGTTGACAATAAAAGCCTAAGAATAAAACCTTGAGATGCTTCGCCTAGGGATCCCCGAGAAAGCAATAAAAGGCTTCTCAGCAAGAAACAGAGGGACCCGTAGAAAAATAAATCAAGACCTAGTTGAAGGATGAGGGGTCTCATCATGAGCCAGCTCATTATGTCCATGGGTGCCTAATGGTATGACACTACCAACATCTGGTTACCACACCAGGGTAGTGGCTCTTGGTTGCATAGCCAAGAGAAAGGGGCTCTCATCACGAGCCAACCTTCTCATTTCTGTGAAAGTACTTGTGGGTAACATTGTCACTTTTGGTCACCAAGCTAGGGCAATGTCCCTTAACTAAATTCTTGAGAGAAAAAGAAATAAAAAGATAAAAAACAATAAGACAAGACCTGGTCAGAGGATAGGAGGTCTCATCACGAGCCGACCTATTAGGTCCATGAGCATCTAGCGGTATGACACTACCAACATCTGGTCACCATGAGAGGGTGGTGGCTCTTGGTGGCATAGCCAAGAGAAAGGGGGTCTCATCACGAGCCAACCTTCTCATTTTCGTGAAATGTTTGTGGCTAACATTGCCACCACTGGTCACCAAGCCAGGGCAGTGTCCTTTGATTAGCATCTTGGAAAAAATGAAAATTAAAAGGCATGAATGGGCTTGGAAATATTTGCATCCATGACAGGTACAACTCACCCTCCACAGAGGCACCCATCGGTAAGCCATCCTTGCTATCAATGCACCTTTTTCCCAGACATCCCTATCCACTTCACCTACTTACATGACTTGGAATTGATCCTTTCCGAGAACAACCCTTTTCCAATAGACTCTAGCCCAATAGGACGTCTTGTCACTTTCCCCAAACTTGTATTGTAGACTTGTATAATCTCTTTGAGCACTAGACTGGGGTAAAGGGGTTTTATGCACATGTTTAATAAATATTGATGATTAGATGCGATTGACATTGCTATGATCCCTGTGACTTATGATCCCATGGAGGGCGTAGTTGTTGATGTGCAGGATCATGCCCGACAGACAGGTACCAATGGACAGGTACACATGGAGAGATGATCAGTTCGGACCTCCATGGGGCTGAAGAGCCCACCCGATGGATGTTTAGACCCCAGCAGGGGGTAGAGACAGGGGAGAGCGTTTGTACTAGGGAAGAGCAGAAGAATCCACCAGAGGCAGTTGAGCAAACTTGTACCTAGGGGGATTGAGCCCTCTCCACAGGAACGTTGGCCTTGGAAGCCCCAGGATGTCTCCCAGGAAGCCCATGACATCACCTAGCAGTATGGACGTCTTGGGAGGCAGATATGGCAGTATTGGCACGTGTGGCAGCTTGGAGAAGCCCAAGGAGGGCTAACATTTTGCTCCAGGAGGATGAATTTGCCCTGGAAGGGGATAACGTCACCCTAGAAATGGGATGGTGTCTCTTTGTTGCTTGATTAGGGTTTAATTTTCAAACATTTAATGTAAGACATTATGATTTTAGTATTTTGGCCTTTTCGGCCTTTTTCATGACCTAAAAGGTAAATTTAGGTCATTGTACTGTATAAATTGAGGGTTTTGAGTCTTGACTCTCATTTTTTCATCATCTTTCACTCACTCATTAGTGAGGTCTGAAATTTGCACCATTTTTGGGGTGATTGGCTGAAATTGTGAGGTGCACTTGTTGAAGGAAGACTTTTTCTTGGCATTTCTCTTGGTGGAAGGTATTACAACCAGGGTTTTCTATGTGATTTCTTGGTTAAATGTAAGTGAATTTCTGCCAAACTTCTTGATTGAATGGTTGTAGTGTGTTTTCTTGCATTTATTATTATAATTTGTTGAATCAAACCCTAGGTGACAATCACACATTGAAGATCGTTGTCTCATGTCCCTACCAAGGTTTTAATTCATTTTATTTGCTAAAGTGAGATAGAGCCTTGCCTTAGCAACACTCTATTCTTTCTTTCTATCCATTTGATTTGTTGAAGAGGATAGAGCCTTGCCATAGCAACACTCCATCCATCTTCTTCTTGCTAGCCGTTTTTCTTATTTGTTGAGCTAAGAAGGAGAAAACACACGAAGGCCTTGGTCTCTACACCTTGGTGAGCCGATTTTCCCTAGGGTTTGCTTAGTAAATCCTTTCTTTAGCAACGCGTTGCTTACAAACCTTCTTGTCTTACCTCTTATCAACCATTATACAAGCTAGTCGTTGCCATTAATCTAAGGAAGGAGGAGAGAGCACTGAGGCCTAGGTTTACTACACCAAAGTGAGCCTCTCTCCCCTAGGGTTTCATCCTTGAGGCCTTGCCATAGAAACACCTCAAGGTTTAACTCTCTTGTCCTTAGTTTTACCACTTTCACTTGATCCTTCAGCTTTTGTGTCCTCCCTTTGACTCCATATACCCTAGGAGCGCACTGATCTAAGGCCTTTTGTGTTGAGTAACTTGATCCTATAAACTTCCAATACTTTTGAACAAACCCTAACCATACTAACCCTAGCCTAGACTAATTCTACTAACCCTATTGTTGCCGTCATCTTTCTATGCTATAAACACCTATATGCAGCATTTACTTTATCTTTAAAGCAATTGAATGGTTAGCTAAGGCATTGTTCCTAAAGTGTTAATATTGTTACATTGAATGCCATTAGCATTTATTGTGAAGTGATATTGTAATCATTGCTATTGTAAAACTTTGATTTGCTTCATCAATAATATTGTTTATCAATTGCTTATTATCAGAAAGTCATTAGGTATATGAAGTACTAACTAGCAAGAAAGCTTGCACATGTAGTTTCATTGTTTCTTTGTTCTCGGGCAGGGATACTTCTTGGTTGTACTTCCAGTTATCTTTATTGGCCATAGGCCGGACTTTCTGATCAGGTGGTGACTTGTGAGGGGGAAATTATCTTTTAGCTCTTAAGCCTTTGCCTTCTCAAAACCCCAAGTCACTGGGGACGTCTCCCCTGGGCCTTACCTCCCTAAATAGAAAGAACCTTCCCATCGAGGTGATAGTGGGTGGGATTGGTTCAGTTACGCCAGTTTGGTATCCTTTCATCCATCTACTTTCCAACTACAAACTGTGCGATAACAAGTAGCACACTATTGATTTTTTTCACCAAATGGACTAAATTGCAAGACCTTAGTGACTTCTTTCAATTCTTCTCAAACAACCCAATTTTGGTTTGGTTGGATGGATACGATTTTATGCCTCAGAAAGGTCACATAACCCATAATAAAGGTCGCATGACCCCTCATAAAAGGTCATAGTGTGAGAGATGGCATATTCCTACCAATTGATCCACCCATCTTCCTCATTGGGCTACGGAAAAAGGTTCCAAAAAGTATTAATATAGGAAAGACAAACAAGCTTTGCAAGTGGGAAACATTCATAATATATTGATTTTTGTGCACGCGCATCTTCTAATCCCACCCATGAAATGACAAACCATATAAACTGTTATTCAAAGAGCATGGCCATGTCATCAAGTCACATAGGACTACAACCAAAGGAATCAAAGTAGAAAGCATTTTATTCTGAAAACGTAGCTCTTTCTAACCTATGATTAATTCAATCCCAACCTTTCTGAAAATTGTTTGAGGTAAACCACAATTCAAAGGAGTCATGGCATCGATACTTGTTTGGGTTGTATCAAGTTTTGAGATCTATCTAGGCTTCCTTCATTCTACACAACACTCTAATAGGCTGTGCCTTTTCCTTATCCTCTTGATTTTCAACTTTTTTAAGTCACCACAGATTAGCCAAGGGGCATTTGGAATCTCATCAACCATCCAACACCAATAAGATGATTATTTACCCAAGTCATTTGAGGCATATATATTGGCCAATACTAGAATCCAGCCTTTAAGATTTAACAACACCCACAAGACTCTTTTAGTGGGGTAGTTCCCCAATCAATAACTGCACCAACAAAATGAGAGGAAATCAAGGTAGCAAGGCCCAACTTGCCTTTATGATGATCTGAATAAAAAAATTTAGCACCCAACCAAATAACAAACAATATCGTACGATGAAGAAAATCAACCTTTTTAATTTCATGTAGACACAATATGTCCAACTCGACATTCGAGGACATGAAGTGATGAACTATGTATTTTTTAATAGGTTCACTTAAACCCTAGACATTCCAAGAGGAAACTTCCGTTGAGAACATGTAATGTCATGCATCTTCTCCTCATTCTGTTCGAGGCCAAGGAGTCCATCAAAGTAGTTCAAACTATTAAAGGGTCTTTTAGAATGAATCAAGCATCTAATGTGATGGGACAAGGCTGCTTGAGTAGGTAGTTGGCTAACTCCTTTTCCTGTGAATCTAGCAGTGGAAATGGAGAGCAATCTCTACAAGTCCCACCTTGCTAGGAAGGACCAAGTCCCTACTATCAATCCAACTTACTCACAATAGGCGCCTAAGGCTTAGAGGGGTTGACAAGGGTAGTAACCTTGGGAATTAGGGCCTTAAGAGGCCCATTACCTTTGTTCTTATGCACCACTTGATTTCATCCTCCCTTTGTACTACTATTAGCTTTGGGAATGGCTGGGAGTTGTGGGGTTTGCATGGGCGAGGCCACCTGAGAGTTGGCTTGTTGCATTAGAAGGAAGTTACAAATATGATGACCCAAGCTTCAGAAGTGAAAACATGTACTTGGGAGGTTAATATAATGCATAGGTTGAGGAATCATCCTGTCATTGTCCCTTATGAGCAAATACTCTTTTAGGCCCTTAGACAGATTAACCTTGATACAGACTCTGGATTGAGGCCTAGAGTTAAATAATTGCTCCATCTCATGGAAAATAAAACAATCTAGGGACCAAAATTATTTCCAAGAATGGAAATAACAGCATTAGAATTTAGGAGACTTGGGAACTCTAACCACGTTGTACATGATAATTGGGTTTCTTAGTCAGTCGAGAGCCCTTTAGACCATGACAAAAGCACAACCAGTGTCTTCTTACAAATCCATGGGCCTCTCCTAATAATTTGAAGAACATGGGCCTTTTCAGCAACACAGAGCAAAAGAAAACCCTTGGTAAGACTACAGGTTTGAAGACACCACCACCCATGTGGCTCCCAAACCTCCCTAATTAGGTTACGGTATGAAAAGAGCATTTGATATTCTTCATTAGGAGTCAGCTCACAATTAGGATTCTTCTCATAATTCTCTCATCCCATATATGAGATACACAAGTAGGATACATCTCATATACGAGAGACACAGATTTAGTGTATTTTAGAGAAGTTTTCTGTATCTAGCTTTATTGGTCATCTCTAAAATTAAGGTCAACAATTAAACTAGAAACTATGAAAAATACTAATAGCTGGTGATGCTGATAACGTAGTTATACTTGAAATTTATACTTTTCATTGTTCAATGAAATCTGCAGAACAAGAAGATTATTTTTTTATACAGCCTCTAGCTTATCTACATGAAAGGATATCTGTTTTTTTTTACTGGGGATTTTTTTTGTTTGACTCCTTTGTTCTCTTATTTGAAGATATAGGTTTCCCCTCAACTCGAATGACATTCTCAATCTGTGATTCTCAGCAGTTTTTATTGTTTAATAGGAATTTACTAGCAAGAAGTTCTCTTTTCCTTTAGAGGATTCAACGTATCCCATTCTAAGATATATTTGGAAAAGAGAAATTTCTTTGTCTGACTCTTCTTCTTTCTTGTTTGAAGATATCGATTTTCCCCCAGATTGGATGATGTGCTGAACCATTATGTCATATTCTCAGCTTTGTAATTTCAGTGCCCATAAATTAGTGCTCCTTAATGTCTTATTGACTTGCCCACAAAATTTTAACTAAAATTTTGGTGTTTGTGAAATGCATTATTTTGCAGTTAGCTTCTGAACTGATTCATTTATGGTGACCCCATTCAATTGACATTTTGAGTAGCTTCTTTGAAGGCTGTTTGGTCAACATCTAGATTTTTGACATCTGAAAGACTGAATTTTTCTATTTAAGGAAAACACAAACACCAAAAATCAGTATAACAATGCTGATTTCTTATCCCTTTATTTGTATTCCTTATTTACAGGCAAGTTCATCAAACACGTCCTGGAGTAGCATTAAGAGTAGGTTTGTGGATATGGGATATTCTTCTGCTTTAGTTGAAAAAGCTATTGGGATACATGGTATGAGTACATTCCTGAACTGGTTGATTCAAAATGGTTTACAAATACAGTTCACTGATGCATACCCTAATCATTAAATTTCTGATTATAATATTTTCGTTCTTCCGTTGTTTTAGGCACAGAGAATGAAGAAGGCATACTAGAATATGTCCTAGCTTGTCAAGTGAGTAACAATATTCACATTCTTTTCCTATTTTTAGAAATTGATGGAGGGAATTATCTCTTTTGGATGTGATAACTATTACTGTTAAATCTTTACAGGCTGCTGATTATTCATCAGATTCAAGTCACGGGGATTCAAATGCTCTTCCAGAAAGATCAGAGTGTGGTGATACATACAATTTTTGGAAAAGTCAAGCAAACAATCTGGAACATATTGCTTCAAGTCAATTTTTCAAGGTAACCATATGAATCTTGTGATGCCATATATGTGGTGATTGTTCAAACTTGGAATACTTGATTTAGTGTCTATCCTCCCGTCCATAACCAGTTAGATATTCCCTTATCTAGTACGAACTTTTTAAAGCTTGCATATGAGTCCCACTAATAGGATATTAGGATGTAGCTAGTAGAATTTGATAGTGATATCTTATAAATTTGGTTGCTACTCTGGACTGTTAGGTTAATTTCCTGTTGAGGACCACTTATTGGGCTTCATGTTGTTAAAAGTGTTTCAGCATTCCTATTGTCTTAATGTTTGCGGATTGTCTCCTTCAAAGTTGATATAACCATAGTTAATGTAGGAAAAATAATCTCCAACACAAGAAGGATGAATGCGAGTACACAAAAGGATATTGCCGCAACTGTACATGCTGTACACTGTATAGTGCATTAAATATTTATAGTAGTGTGAAATTGGTGGAGAGTGATCATCATTGATCAAGTCTCCTAGGATTAAAATTAAAAAATACAAAATTTAGGCAAGCAGCAAGGTGTTCAAGCTTGTACTAACATGCAGACCCAGGTTCAACCCCCTCAAGTGGCTGCTGATAAAGCCTGGTGCAATTCCTTGGTGATTTTGATGGCATAGATTGCTCCTCATAGTATGGAAGCTTAACCATAAGGAAAGTTGTAAGTTTCTATAAGCAGTGTTTCTCCCCTACCAAGTCACCTATAAAGATAAAATACATAGGAAAAAGTACAAATGTAATACATATTTGGACAACATCCATTAGACTAAGTCTCATCATTTCCTCCTTGCTTAGATGAAATTGTCTCTAATTTTTGCTTGATATGGAGAAATTGTTGCTCAAACACTCACTTGGATAACCACTTGGCTTCGGTGGGAAAGGTGCCTTTGTAGCCAACCAAGTAACTAGTGATTTGTCATTATCTAGTAGATCTAGTGTAGACATCAAGAAGTGTATCTTCAATTAAAGAAGGCCGAAAATCAGGAATAGGTGCCTCTGAATGGTTGATTGGATGAAATATCCTTGATCCCGCTGATCAAGATATTTTCTACTGATCTAATGTTTTGTCTCGCAGATCTGATACACTGGGGGTTTCTGGATGCGTTTTAGTTGTGTGTTTGAGATATTTATGGTTATTGCATGTGCATGTTGTGTATTTATGGTTTAACAATATATAAAGGATGCATGCGGAAGTAAAGAACATCAACTACCCAATAACATGTATTATGCGACTCAAGAATGGAAATACAATAACATACTAAAAATATAGAATATAATCGTCATCTAGATCTCATGGATCGTCACTGGAATACAAGCAAATAGCATAAAAATACTCGTGATCAGAAGATGAAGGTAGATCTGATGCATGCACGGATAGATCGGCAAAAATATGTGATTCCAGAGAGGTACGGTAACTGCTACCAGCTGGAAAACTTGTCCAGAAGGATAGAGTTTCGGAATGAGCTGGAAACTGCTCCAATAGAAGTGCCCTGGCCTTTAGACTGAAATGGATGAGTGTCGGATGTCAGATCTGGTCTCTGAGGCACTAGATCTGGACCCCTGGGGGGTTTGCGCACCTCCTGGGACATTGGATGCCCCCCAAATGATTCCACCTGTTATCGCGCAGTTTGTATTTTAGGTCACAGGCTATAGGATAGAGGACAAACTGGCATAACAGGAACCTTCCCCACCCAATGTCACCTCGATGGGGAGGTTCTTTCTGTTTAGGGAGGTTAGCCCAGGGGAGACGTCCCCGATAACCTGGGGTTTGAAGAGGCAAAGGATACGAAGTCAAGTGTTAAGATTTCCCTCCTCACAGATTACCACTAGTATCAGATAGTCCGGCTAATCAGCCAATAAAAGAAGTGTAGGCCCTGTTGAAAACACCTGCCCGGAACAAGATAATAACAACACAATATATATATTGCAGGCTATAACTCAAAGGGTTAGTACTTCTTCTTTAGCTATCTGATTTTATTCAATAAGCAATGAAATAGATACAAGATGAAAGTCAACGTTCTGCTATTTAGCCTATGAAAGATCATCAATTCACAAATATCTATCCAAATGACCAAGCCTACAGTATATCCA
>JZKD02S1921814.1:1632115-1649159 GCA_000966675.3 Picea glauca | reverse complement strand
GGACTTGCCCTCCTAAATAGAAAGAGCCCCCCATCGAGGTGACAGTGGGTGGGGAAGCTCCTGTTGCGCCGGTTTCAGAGCCCTTGGCCCTTTCCTACAAACCGTGCGATAACAGTGACAATTGACATCTCTCTTGATTTACCTTTAGACTTGCACCAATATTTGTCTCAAGTGCAAGATTTATCGGTAACACCTGCCTTTTGAGATACAAAAAAAACATAGAACTCCTCTTATTGTTCTGCAGCATTGTCTTGCTTCGTTCTAGAGTGCACATGAATGTGTTATTCATCCCACAATCAATTTTTATATGAAAAAAATTACCATAGTGATAACACTTCACATTCTTTTCCGAGATACTTGAATCAAAAGACTTGCCGCTACTATAATTATTTTCTTTGCTTTTGCTTTCTTTTGCCCGTAACCTTTGCTGCAAGTGCACTCTCATGTGCTCCATTGCTGCTTCTCAATTGCTTTTTCCATTTGTCCTTCTGCAATAACTGAATATAGAACTTCTCGAATGCAATTTTAGTTGAATCCGAAATGACATTCAAGGTTTCAAAAAAATTCTCAAATGAAGGGAGTCCCTTCAAAGTAATCTCAAGAAGATCTTCCTCCTGTACTTCTCTTCCTATTGCAAGCAAGCAATCTAGGGTGTCTTTCAAAATTCAAATAATCACCCCTATCCATCTTGATCTAAAGCAACAAACTTTTGAGCCTTGAGGTGAAAATCCCTACCATTATCGGAAGTCTCATGCATCTCATGCAACCTCAACCAAAATTTGAAGGCATCCTTTGCATCTTGCACTTGTGGGATCATGTTGTCCATCATGGACAACTTTATCTGCATCATTGCTTCTTTATTCTTAGAATCAAATTCTTCCTAGTAATCTTCACCATCACGATCTCTCTTTTCCTTTCTAGTAACTACACCAGACAATCCCCTGTACAAGAAGATGGCAATCATGCACTGCTTCTAGACAATGAAGTTGTGAATGCTGAACTTCTGACTAGAGTCCAACAATATTTTCGAAAGACTTGCCATTTATTTTAATAGGAACACATGAAGAACCAAAAGGGTCTAAAAAACTTCAAAAAAACTCCGAATTACCCCCAGAAATTTTTTTGTTGTGATAAAACACCATTGTATCAGTTCAATATCAACCCAACAATTCCTTTGTTCCACAATTCTGTTGCAGAAATAATTCAGCATTCTCTGCTTGCCAATCACACATCAAACATCAAACTTTCTATGAAAATCTAAAAATTCACTGCTAAAAATTAAATTTAGAATTCACAATTGAGTTCTGGAATTCATGCTTATAGCATAAATTTTGTTTCAAGATGACGATTTCTTCACATGTCATCTTTGGGGCTTGTGCCAAATTTTGATGCCTTGGGATCTACACTTCTGTCAGCACATTTGATAGCAATTTGTGCCTTGAAAATCATGCTTAGATTCTATTGTATGGAATCTACTACCTTGGGAATCATGCCCAGATTTTGTTGTGTGCAACTTGTGGCCTTGGGAATCACACCCAGATATTTGTGTGTAAAATTTTCCACCTTGGGAAGTGGGACACAAAGTCTACTGTGTGGAATCTGCTACATTGGGAATCGTGCTCAGATTCTATTGTGTGGAATCTTCTCCCTTGGGAAGCATACCCAGATTTGGTTGTCTAGATTCTAGAATCTACATTATGATGTGCACCCATATTCTGTTATGCAGGATCTTCCTTAGAATATGTGCCCGGATTCTTGAATTCTCTATTGTGTCTATTTTGAAATGTGTGCTATCATATCAAATTCTCTCCTTGGAAATTTGTCTCCAACATGTGCCACCTTCCTAACCCCATTTTATGTCATGTGACATCACAATGCTTCAACTTATTCACCGTGACTCTTGGATGCATCCTCTTGACTCCATGGCTTTGAAACCATATTGGAAATTGCAAACACAATTGCAAAAATGGCAGAGCAACAATAGAAAGAGAACCATTCGAATTGATAGTATATTCCAAATTATATGAGAGTAATTTACAAAGCTTCAATGAGAATTTCTGTTTGTTTCATATTCCCTAACATCAAAGTTAATAATTCACATAATTACAAACACAATAACAAAAATTTCAGACCAACAATAGAGAGAGTAACTGGAATCGATAGTGTATTCCAAACAATATGATAGTCATTTACATAGCCTCAATTAGAGTGATTCTTTATTTCATATTCCCTAACATCTAATTTAATTAACATTTAGTAACCACAACTTTACTTTGTTATAGCTCAGTGGGCTAGCTTGAG
This sequence comes from Picea glauca, assembly GCA_000966675.3. NCBI lineage: Eukaryota > Viridiplantae > Streptophyta > Pinopsida > Pinales > Pinaceae > Picea > Picea glauca. Next base: position 1,646,858 of record JZKD02S1921814.1, on the reverse strand, counting down.
TGGTTGAGTGCTTTGAGCTTTATGCAAGAGGTGTTAGGGGTCAATCCCTTGGGCTATCAGCCTCTGTTGCATGCCTCAATCAATGTCCCTACCAGGTTAGATGCGATAACCAGCATCAATGGGTTTACATTGGGTACCATCTGTGAAATGCAAGGAAGTGCCCAGGGGTTTACTCACAAACTTTTCCTTGGAAAAAAAAGCTTGACTTCGTTACATCGTGACTTTATTAATACCAAAATAACTCCAAACATAAAACCTCCTAAGTACGAGATATGACCAGAAACAACTTATGTATAAAACGTTTTGTTCTCTTATTAAAATTTGTTCAATTGTATCCAACTAATTTAGATAGCATTCTTACTTCCTCAAGAAAACGGTTGTATACCTTGCTAGTGTAATTTTCATTGTACAGAGGTTGGTATCATCTTACATCCTCAAAAGAAGATAACTCGCTCTTACACATTAGGCTGGAGTTGCCTTATGCATTCCCTATGCTTTATGTGCATTTGTGTAATTTCTAGTCCCATTTGTTTTTTGTCAATTAATATTTTCTTACTTTTTAATATATTGTCTTTATTCATGCCTGATATAATTTTTCTCCAACATGTATTAGGAGGCTCAACTAGGCGATTCTCAAGTGGATGATATTAAGGCTCAACTATTGGAGATGGGGTATTCTGAAATCGAAGTCTCTTCAGCGGTTGACATAAATGGTGAGTGTGTTTCCAGTTAATTATGAGCAAGTTAATGTTGCAATTGAATTTTTTGTTAAATTTTGGATATGGATAGTATCCCTTTTCTTGACTTCAGCCTAGGAGACAAAGAAATAGATAGATATTGGCTTTGTTAATTTCTATTATTGGTCAAAAAATGTAGTTGGGATAGATAGAGATAGAATATATCCTACCAAATACCAAGGTACAGTGCCATTTGTTACTGTTTCCGCCTTATACACACCTGGGAGATGTGGAAGAAATATTCAATCCACTCGGTGTGTCCTTGGGGGCAAGTGAGAGTTAAGGTGTTGTCACCTAATCCTCAACTCCTCCATCTAAGCCAACTCCTAGCGAAGCCAAGGGGTAGTAGTCCCTAACAAATATACTAAGGCTTGAAACTAATCTAAGTACAAGAATTGAATCTAGGAGTTTTAACTTTCATTAACCAACATAAAGAAAAAGCATATACAGATCAATTTATTCATCACAAGATACATAAAACATATACTTGCATAAAATGATACTTGAAACACAATGTTAGTTGCAAGTAAAATCAAATTTTCTTCAAAGTAAATAACTGAAATAAAACATGTGAAGCATATGGCTTTGCAAATGTATAAATGAGACCAGTTCCTTAAAGGTATCGTGGGCAATGTAGATCGTGTGTTTTATTAAGGTTTATTGATGGTAGGTTAATGAGATAAATTTTAATTGCATGGAAAATAAAGTGTTTGTCTAAACTAGATTTGGCCCTTTAGAAAAGGTCCCTAAAGTGGAGGTTGAGCTTGCCGAATATCCAACAGGGAGGTCCCTTTGATTTTGCACACAAGCTCAAGAAAATGTGGGAGATCTGACAGGAAGAACCTAGATCTCAAAGTTCCCGCCAGATATATTCACAAACTCTCTTACGTTTCCACTAAAGAAAAGTTCTCTTCAGGATTTCCCTAATTAGTCTATCACCACTGACCAACTCAGCGTGTATGAAAATTACTCCCAGAAGATCGAGACTAGCTCGCAACTGGAAGGGTCAGGAACCACACTGGGAGATGAGGGGAGTTGTTTATTTTAAACAATAAAGAAAAGTACTGAAAGGGAAATGTTTTTTAATTACTAATGTCTTCACTGACCAGCCTCTTGCGAGGAGCTGAAGAGACTGTTCATTTCCAACTTTGAAATTGCATAAAATGGAAACTAACTAGCAATTAGTATTCTACTTTGCAAAATTGAAATCTAATCTAGATTGTGGTTTTATTTTAACTTTAAAGCTGATGTGAGTATGTTTGAGAACTTAAATCAAAAGGACAAATTGAAGCAAGCTAAGACACAAGATCCCAAAACACAACACCCGCCCCCCCGGGGGGAGAAACAAAGTGAGGCCTCCTTTGGATCACTGATTTTATTATCTCAGTTACAATTGTTCTTTGAAGAGTCTTAAGATATCTTTAAATGAGATGTGGACCCTTACAGATGGATCAGAAAAGAAAAAATCACTTTTACAATAGTTTTCAACAATGTAGGGCCACTTTGGGGGTCTTAGAAAGTTCAAATCTTTGAATTTTCGGTAGAGTATCCTCTTGTTTTCACACCAACCTGGAAAAAACAGCAAACAAAAGATAGAAAGAGATGGCCAAAAACACTTTATGAGTGTCTTTGGTGTTTAGTATATAAAACCCAAATTTCTCTTAAGTGAATTTATTGAAACTTGCAAGAAAGGAACCAAGGAATCAAGCTAGAAAACTTGCTTCCTTGGTATCTTTTTCTGTTGTTTTAAGGCAGAAAACTACAAGCACTAAATTGCCCAATATTTATATGAAACAATTAGAAAAATAAACTACTTTTATCCCTTTAAAATTTAGAAGCAAAACTTGATAAAACTAGCCTTTTCTAGTCTAAATCTTATGCTTTTAGATGCAAAAGTAGATCTAGCTTTTCCTATATATGCAAAATTGAATTTAGATATGTTTAGACTTTAAATCAGATTCAAATGAATTGCATATATGATCTTAAGGTAACCAAAGAAATAATATTATATTGAGACAGAGAAAGAGGAAGATCTTCAAAGCCTTGGAACCTTGGGCAATGTGGGGTCTTCTTGATGAATCAAAGAGGGTCTCTTTGTCTTTCTTGAAAGCTTGAAGGAGAAGAGAGTGAAAAATTTTCTATCCTCCTCTTCAAGTTATGAGATCCTGCACACTTAGATATTTCTTGCCAAAGAACTATTAGTAGAATAGTGTTACTTGCATAAAAAATCTTAAGAAAGCATAAACATTAACCGAAATGAGTATGCAACATAAAATATTGATACACAAGAAACAACAAGATTATAAAGCAACCTAGTTCTTCTAATCTTACCCTTCTTGGAGACAAATCCACTTGAAGGCTACAATCTAACAATTAATGTAATGATCCCAAGCCAATTTTTTTCTTGGAATCACTAACTACCACTGGCGTGTTTGATGTGCAAGTGATTATTTCAGTGTTCCAGTTATTTAGATGGTGTTATACAAGATTCATCCAACATATGCAAGATCAAAACATAGTCAAGATATAGAAAACACAAGCATAGATTTGACCTTTATTATAAGAAGCACGAATCAGATACAATAGAAAGAGCATATCTGGAATAATCCTCAGATGGCCCCAATAGATAATAGATATGAGCTGCTACAAAATGCTCCCGCTAATACAAAACAAGCCTCCAAAGGCTGGATAAGAAATGAAGGTCAATACAAACAGATCTGAGCCGTATGGATGCCAAGTCCTCCAGCTAAAGATGCCACGCTCCAGTAGAAGGATGAAACCCTCAATAAATCGGTCCCGAAGAAGGAAGACTCCAAATGAGCCCAAACTCTGCCAACTGATAGATCAGGGTGATAGGATCCCCCTCCTAAAGTCTCAGGCTGAAATGCTAAGGCCAACCTCTCCAAATACTGAATCCTCTAATGAAGTTGCGCCCTCCTGGATGCCTAGAACCCTAGATAACTTGGCCCTGATGAAGGAGGCCTCCAAATTCTTTGAAACTCTCCAGGAATATAGATCGGGCTATGGAAACCCCGTGGGAGAAGTTTCAGATCCAGATTTCAGATAGATCTCCCTAGATCTGAGAAATACTGAATCACAGGACGTCCTCCTAGCCTCCAAGTCGTCCCAAACTGTAGCTGAAGATCTGATGATGATAACTCTTCAAAGAAACCCTCAAAGTGATGATTGAGCACCTGCAAGTAAAACCCAAGTGTTGGAATGCCCAACGTCTATCCTAATCATCTGGATCGAACTCTCCTTTAGATGATGATGCGCCCTTGCTGGAAACTCCTGAAACAGTATGACCCTGTTACTTCCTGAAGCTATGGATGGATATGTGATGAGTGTAGAATGGTGTGGGTGGAGTCTTTCATCCCTGAGACCAAGCTTTGGAACAAGTGAGTGGATCTTTCACCATTGAGTTGCTCACAAGGGTTTGTGACAGCAAAACCCCCAAACTATATGCTCAAGAGCAATAACAAGCAAATACCAAAAATCCAGAATGCCTCATAGGTGCGCCCCAGCCTTCTATTTATACTTTTTCTTCTATTTCTTTGTTGAGTTAGATTAACTCCCAGGGTTAACTCTTCCAGCGCTTCTATTCTTTCATTGAGTTATCTTTTGCTCCTTTTTACCTTTTTCTCAGGTCAACTTAAGAATATAACCTCAGCCTAGTTGACCTTTCCCCCTTAGTGTGAGACTATGGCCTAGTGGGGATGCCTAGGCCACTGTGTCTCCTCAATACCTCTTCATCAAGAGGTGGGGGACATTACAATTAAGAAAGAAAAACAAAGCACATTACCTCACAAATTAGCACACCATTGACAAATGAGATCCACACATGAAGCTTGATCGCCAAAATTTAGCCTCCAAAGCCTTTTATTCCAAAATATTGATAGTACAAATTATATTACAATACAATCTTTCCAAATGCTCCAACTAGTTTGCAATGGGCAGCAAGTTTTATTAGATAGCCAAGGGTGAAGAGTTTCCCATGGAGGAGGGTGCACCACTTGGAGGGAAAAGAGGTGCCAAGTGTGTGAGGTGGGGCTGCCACCTATCCCAAATCTCTCACAAATCGCTACACAAGGGGATTAGGTGGAGAAGGAGTCGCCAACTCTCAAAAATTTGGTGAGTTTACATATGGGTGCGCCACCTCTCTCAAGGAGGGCGCACCTCTTCTTGGCCCACTCTCAATAACTCCAACAAATCTTACCCAATCAATCTAATTCACCTCTTACTTGCTTCTTGTGGCTGCCACATATATTTTTAGGCTTTATTCCACCTAAAACATGTTTAAAAATGTTTCCCAAAATTTAGCATTTGCTGATTTTCTTTGATTTTTTACGTCTTTTTGGGTTTTTTGAGTAAAATTGTCTTTTTAGTGATTAAAATCACTAATTTTACGCACCAAAGTGGGTACATAGGTAATGTGGGTGCTCTAGGTCCAAAATGAGCACCCCCAAGGCATAGGATGTAATGTCTCCCACCTCTTGATGAAGAGGTTTGAGAAGACTTAGTGACCTAGGCATCCCCACTAGGCCATAGTCTCACACTGAGGGGAAAAGTCAACCAAACTAAGGTTATATTCTTAAGTTGACTTAATAAAAGGTAAAATGAGTTAAAAAGATAACTCAATGAAGAAATAGAAGTGCTGGAGGTTGAGTTAGGAGTTAACCCTAGTGGTTAACTTAACTCAACAGGGAAATAGAAGAAAAGTATAAGGAGAAGGCTAGGGCACACCTCTCATTCATTCTGGATTTTGGTATTTGCTTGTTGATGCTCTTGAGCATACAATTTTGAGGGTTTTGATATTACAAACCCCAGTGAACAACTCAGTGGTGAAAGATTCCACTCACCTTGTTCCAAGCTTGGTCTAGGGGATGAAATACTCCACTCACACCATTCTACATCTATCATCCATTCAAGAGGACTAGCAGGGCCGTACCAGTGGGATCAACAGGGTTGTACCAACTAGGGTTTTCTTGCAGGGGTGCACCATTGGAAAATGAAGAGTTCGATCCAGAATATTGAAGGAGCTTTGAAGGTTTTCAACATTAGGGTTTTGCTTGCAAGCCCTTGCTCATCAGTTTGAGGGCTTCTTGGAGGAGTTACCACGTCCCTATCATCTATTTGCAGGTTGAGATGATTTCAGGAGGAAGAGGACGATTTGGTGATTCAGTGTTAATCAGATCTAGAAGGCCATAGGTTAGATCTGACCTTGAAACTTCTCTCAGGGGATTGTGGTGGCCCGATCTATCATTCTAGAGAGTTTCAGGGGATTTAGAGCCCATATTCATCTAGGCCGTACTATTGGCCATATTCAGGGTTTCAGGAGGGCCGTACCAGTTAGGGTTTCTGTAGTTTGAGGAGGAGGCTTCAGTGCTTGGGCTCCATACTTCAGGAGGAGGCTACCATTGCCTTGATCTATCATTGGGAGGAGTTTGGTAGAATTTGGGAGACTTCATCTTCAGGAGGGCCGAACCCTTTGGTGTCTATTGACTTCAGCAGGTCGTACCAGCACCAGCAGGGCCGCACCAGTTGCTTAAGGGTTGGGCTTAAACCCTAGTTTTGCAGTTGAGCGTTCATCTTCTATTACAGCCTTTGGGAGGCTTGCTTTGTATCTCCGAGAGCATTTTGTATGCAGCTCTATTATTGTCTTGAAGCCATCTGAAGCTATTCCAGATCTGCTTGCTAGTTGTATTAGGTGCTTGCTTTATTATAATAAAGTTCAGTTATTGCTTGTGGTTCCTATCTTGTGTATTGTTGATGTTCTTCATATGATGGCAATTATGCTTGTATAATCTATGGCTGAATAATTGAATAAACCCTAAGGCTGAAATGTTCATGGACAACCTGCATACACACACTTAATAAACAAATCATGGGTTAGTTAGTGATTCCAAGCAAAAAATTTGGGCTTGGGATCATTACAGTGGTATCAGACCTGTGATCCTCCAACCCTGTGAGGATTAGCGCATGCAGAGGTACAGTGGTATCTTTATGGGCTGAAGGAAGAAGTAGGCTAGTGAAATAGAAGTCGAAATGCAGGGATCAGGAGATGACCGTGAGCCACAGGGCTTGGCTTTCTTGGTAACCAAATTCGACAAATTCCAGCAAACCCTAAACCTTACAGAAGGCAATCTGGTCCACCATTTACAGATAAGCCAGGAGACAAACCGAAGGGGACAAGCCGAAATCACTGAGACCTTGAAGAAGGTAGATGGGAATCTGAGGCAGATTGATGAGAACTAGTCAATGATCACTCGGTTGTTGATGGTGATGACTCACCAGGGGAAAGACCCTGAGACGTATGGAAGCAAAGATGCAAGTGGATCCCATGGTGAAATCTGGTTTGGTCCAGAAAGGGCTCCCAGGTCCGAGGGAATCCATGGAGAGACCATGTCACATATGAGTAGCAGGGCTAACCCTAGGTCGTACTTACCCACGTTCACAGATGAACAGGTACACCAGGAGTGAAGGCAGCAGGAGCAGGTGGACGAATTTGTGGAGCAAATGGCACAATGTACTAAGGAGTACCACAACTTGGATATGATGATTCAGAGGCAGATGTCCCTGGATCAATACTGCCAACTCAAGTTCAGAAACAAGCCCAGGCCGAACCACAGGAGTAGTTACGAGTTCGAACGAAGAGCAGGGAAGATAGAAATTCCATACTTTGATGGTACGGCCAAGATAATAGTACAGGCATGGGTACATAAGCTGGATACTTATCTGTAGCTTAACCCCATGAGGGAGATGGAGGCCATCAAATTTGCCACTATGTACCTGGATGGCAAGGCTCATGATTGGTGGTACCATGGACTCACCACACTAGGCCACAATCAGATATTGACCTACATAGAATTCACTTAGAGGCTCATTGACAGATTTGATTAGGGGGATCCTGAGCTGCACTTTCGGGATCTCACACAACTCAGGAAAACAGGAGCAACAGAGGTATACATTGAAGAATTCCAAAGGCTAGTAGTAATGGTACAAGACATATCACCAACCAGACTTATGATGCTTTTCACTAAAGGGTTGATGGAACCCTTGAAGGGTTGGGTAAAGGATTTTAAGCCTACCAACCTATAGGATGCCATTTGGAGAACAAGGGACCTAGAACCAGCTGCCAAACCAAAGTTTGTGCCTAGGCCACCTCTTAACACCGGAAGGAGAGATCAAAGACCTCCAATGAACCAGGGGGGACGTGACCCAAGGGTGTTTGACAGGGACTGTGGCAGAATGGATGATAACACCAGGAGGGAACTGAGAAGGAAGCAACTCTGCTTCACGTGCAAGGAACCATGGAACCCATCACACAATTGCATGGACCGTGGCCAAGTGCACTACATAGAGGTGACCTCAGACAATGAGGAGGAGGAAGACTACGGGAAACTTTAGAACATGGAGGCTGAAACCACAGAAACAATAGAGGAAGAGGTCACAGGATTGGATAGTACGGTTGAGTGGAAAGCCACCTTGGCATCCATCAGCGGGGTACCCAAATTCAACACCTTTAGGATGAGAGGAGTCCTTTAGGGGCAGAAGGTATGAGTATTGATTGATGGGGGAGCCTCTCACAACTTCATTGATTCAACATTGTTGAGAAGGAGGCACATACCCATAGTGGAATTTGAAGGGTTCAAGGTGGAGGTAGCAGGTGGTAGCACTATGCCTTGTGACAGGTACATTCCAGGTATGAAGCTTACATTGGGTAGGCATGAGCTAGTACAGGACGTCTATGTGATGGACCTTCTGGACACTAACATCATCCTTGGAGTTCAGTGGCTCAACACATTGGGGCCTATCACCACTAACTACAAGACCATGGAGATATATTTTACAGAGGAGGGTGGACGAAAAGTAGTGCTCAGCGGCATGACAGGTAATTCTGCCAAGGTAGTTACGACCAAGAGGATGGAAGCCATCTTTAAGAGAGAGGAGATTGTGTATGCAGCTGAATGTAGGATTTTGGCATGTGTTGATGAGCAGGGGAAGGTTCACTACACCCCAGAGATCCAAGAGATCCTTGACAAGCACCACAAAGTGTTTGGACCGATTCCTCCTGGGGTGCCACCAGACAGGGGTTTTGAGCATATCATTGAGCTAGAGGTAGGAGCTAAACCAGTCATCACCACACCATATAGGCATCCAAAGAAGTATAAAGACGAGATAGAGAAAGCCATCAAATAACTTCTGGACATGGAACACATCAGGCCGAGCTCTAACCCTTTTTTTTTTTAAGTAGTGCTGGTCAAGAAAAAAGATGTGACTATGCAAATGTGCATTGACTTCCGGGCCTTGAATAAAAAGACAATAAAAAACAGGTACCCTATACCAAGGATTGATAATTTGCTAGACGAACTACATGGAGTTGTTTATTTCACAAAGATTGACCTTCATTCTGGCTACCATCAAATCAAGATGAGGGAGGAGGACATCTCAAAAACAACTTTCAGGTGTCATTACGGCCATTATGAGTTCTTGGTGATGCCCTTCAGGTTAACCAATTCCCTAGCCATGTTCCAATCTTGCATGAACCATGTGTTCAACAAACAACCGAGGAAGCACTTGTTAGTATTTTTTGATGACTTGCTCATTTACAGCAAGAGGTGGGAGGAACATCTTCGGCATGTGGACCAAATTCTGTCTATCATGGAGGAATAGTCATTGTACGCTAAGGAGTCCAAATTTGAGTTTGGAATGACAGAGGTACTTTACTTGGGGCACATCATTGGAGCAAAGGGGGTACAGGTACATCAGGAGAAAATAAAATCCATTATGGAGTGGCCCACCCCTAAGACACTCACAGAGTTAAGGGGATTTCTAGTCATGTGCACGTACTACAGGAAATTTTTCAAAGGGTTTTCTCAGTTGTGTGCACCCTTGACCGATTTGACTAAGAAGGGAGCCTTCAAATGGAGTGAAGAAGCTCAAGTTACGATGGATAAGATGAAGAAGGTGATGAGCACGTGCCCAGTCCTAGCCCTTCCAGATTTCGGCCTGCCTTTCACCTTGGAATGTGATGCCTCAGGAGAAGGTATAGGGGCCGTACCGATGAAGAATAGGCACCCTCTTGCCTATGAGAGCCAAAAACTCAGGGGTCCTGAGCTACTCTACAACATTTATGACAAATAAATGATGGCTATCATGCACGCACTAGCCAAATTCCGACAATATTTGGTAGGTGCACGGATTGTGGTCAAATCAGATCATAACAATCTTAAATACCTATTGGAGCAGAAGGACTTAAATGAAAGGAAACAAAAATGGGTAAGCAGAATACAGGCCTATGACTTTGACATTGAATTTTTCAAAGGGAAGAACAACGTGGTGGCTGATGCATTGTTCAGGAGGCCATCCTTTTTTGCCATGACAGGTGTATCAGTTGACTGGAAGGACCACTTGGTGATGGAGTATGAAAAGGATCAGTTCGGTTGTCAGCTATTGGACGGACAGGTACAGGATGATAACTTCAGAATTATAAATGACCTCATCTATTACAAGGGCCAAATATTTTTGGTTCCTGGATCGACCTTCAAGGCCAAGGTGTTGCAGGCATGTCATGATTCGCCAATGGCAGGGCACCAAGGGATTAGTAAGATGTACAGGCAGGTGAGAGAGAGATTCTCATGGAAGGGCCTCAAGGAGGATGTAATAAAGCATGTCAAGGAGTGTACTACATGCCAGGAGAACAAGGATGAGCACACTCACCCAGCAGGACTACTGCAACCCTTACCCATTCCCGAGCACAAGTGCGAAATCATATCCATGGATTTCATCACCGGGTTGCCAAGGACGTAGGGGAAGGATTACATTTTTGTAGTGGTGGACAGGTTGACAAAGTTTGCACACTTCTTCTCCATAGCCACAGACTTCAGTGCAACACAGGTGGCTAAACTGTTTTTCAGGGAGATCTTCAGGTTGCACGGCCTACCCAAGACCATTGTCAGTGACAGGGATAGTAGGTTCATGAGTACATTTTGGCAGGAGTTGTTCAGATTGGTTGGTACGGCCTTGACCCCTAGTACCAGCTATCACACTCAGACGGATGGACAAACCGAGATAGTCAACAAGTGGGTAGAAGGCTACCTCATGAATTATGTAGCAGGGTAGCAGAAAGCATTGGTCAGATGGTTTCACTTGGGAGAGTACTACTACAACACCACCTGACACGTGTCCATAGGCATGACACCATTCAGGGCCTTATACAACTATGACCCACTATCTTTTGTAGAGATTGCTTTTGGTGACAGCAGGGCACCAATGGTCCAGGATTGGGTACAGCAGAGCCAAGACATCCTCAGAGAGCTAAAGGATCATCTACAGAGAGCACAGAACCAACAGAAGGTCCAAGCAGACTGTAATGTGATGGCGACGACGACGCTCCTACATACCCCGCAGGGTCTCTGCACCTGACCTCCCGGTCTTTAAGGATCGTTCAACTATCTGCCTGAGTTGAAGTGGCTCCTTGGAATCCCAATGGAATCTCTGTGAAAAACCCAATCCACAGGTCCTTTCCCTTTGCCTCACGGTCTTCTGCACTTAACCGTGATCTTCCCTCGACTAAATTTCAGGTTTCAGGGTTTTGCATTCCCCGTCGTCAAGGGTTCCTGTCCTCTTGGACTTCCAATCACCGATGAGCAATTTCACCGATACGCGTCCTTCACGCGTTAGCCCTCCTGGCTATGCCTGGTCCATGCGACCATTATCCATAAGACCGCAGCCTTATATCTTTCCTTTCGTCGGGGTTTCGGGCTTTCCAATGCCAAAATGCAATTTCCCTTTGGATCTGCGATCCTCTGATTCCCGATGCGCTCCAACTTCCGTTAGCCCTCCAGGCTAAACTTTGGTCCACATGAACTTCCCCCTATATGACCGCAGCCATACCTCCTCATCGGAGTTTCGGACTTTCCAATGCCAAAATGCATATGTCCTCGGGACTCGCGATTCCTCGAATCCCGACGCGCTCTTTACGCACTAGCTCTCCTGGCTAGGCTCCTGGCCCATATGACCGTTATCCCCGTGACCACAGTCTTACCTCTTCGTCGGGGTTTCGAGCTTTTCAATGCCGCAATGCATTGGCTTACGGGATTCCCGATCCTCCGAATCCCGATAGGCTGACAGCTAGCCCACACACAACGGAGCTTTCTTCCTTCTCTAATATACTGACAGCTGGCCCACAATGGCACCTTTCTCCTTGTCGGGGTTTCGGACTTCGCGATTCCGAAATGCCCAAACCTCTTGTCACCAGGATTCCCGATATCCCGATGACCAAAATGTCGATAGACGACTTCCTGTCGGGACTTTCCCCGATGGCTCTGATTGCTGCCACGCATCCTCTTCTGATGGACGGTCCTGGTTAACTCTCGGGATTTCGCGACTTCTGATGTCCTGGACGCCTCGTCCCTAGGACTCGTGAAATGCCGAACTCCGACTCCCTTCAGATCTCTGACACGCGTCCCAAGTGAATGGACGGTTCAGATCAACCCTCGCTGTTTCAAGACTTGGAATGTCTCGACTTTCATGACTTCGAGAACTCCAATTCCCTGAGCGTCGATATCCCGATGTCTAGTGTCCGAATCTCTGGAATGGACGATCACGTGACACGCGTCCTCTCTCTGATGGACGACCCAGATTTGTGTCGGGGTTTTCAAAGTGGACTTACCCGATCTCCCATCCACGGGAATGCCGATATCCTGACTCTCGACGCCTCGATCTCCGCCACGTGTCTCCACTAACGGACGGTCCAGATCTTCCCGAGACTTTTCCTATAGAAATTCCCGATTTCTTGTCCTCGTGACTCCCGATTTCACGAACGCCGATATCCCGATGACTGTCGGGACTTCTGCCTGGCGTGAGAAGGGTTAAACCCCGTGCACCTCCTGTCCAATCCGACGACTAACGGGATTTCTAAAAGAGATCCAACGGCTCACGATCTCCCCCTTCTGTGCACTTCTCCTGCTCCTTCCTGGATGTAGAAATCAATGGTCCAGATCTCTTTTCTCCGCCGATCCGATGGCTGCTATGCTCCCTCCTGAGCTTGCACACTTCTTCTTCCCAGACTTGGAAGAATTTCAAAAGCCAAAGGCCTCAACCTTTGCTCCTTTCTTCTCTGCGAGCTCCTTTGCTTGAGTTCTCGCCATGCGTTCTCAATAACATTGTTCCTCCTGAGCTTTTACTCCCGAATCCTCAAAGGATTCCTTGAATTCTGCACTCCTTGCAGAGTCCTCACACGCACACGCAGGTGTTATCTGTCCTGAGCTTCTCCTGTAGCTTCGACCTTCCAAGGAAAACTCGGTTCTTCTTTCCTTTTCTCCTTCAGATGGAGAATGCTTGGATGCCCTCCTGTCTATCCTTCACTCCAGCAACCTCTTGCTGAGTGCTTCTGGGTATTCAGTAACCCCGTGAAGATCCCTCAGTGGATTCTTCCTCTAAATTCCAGAACTCAAAGAGTTCTCTTCTCTCCTCTACGCCTGTCTGCACACTGTCTCTATGCCCTCCTGGTAGAGTATCTTCCTCCAGAACTTCCAACAGTTCTATCTCCTTCTCCTGTGCACCTATGCACTCGCTCGATGCCCACCTGGCAGAGATCTCAGAATCCTCAGTGATTCTGTCTCTTCTTCCTGAACTCACAACAGAGTTCTATCTTTGTGCACTCCTTGCACTGGCTCAATGCCCACCTGGCAGAGCTTCACAGAATCCTCAGTGATTCTGGCTTCTGTCTGAACTCACAGCAGAGTTCCTTCAACTGCACCTTGTGCCTGTGCTCAATGCCCACTTGGCAGAGATTTACAGAACTCACAGCTAAGTTCTGTCTGCAACTGTGTCTCTCATACACAGCCTTGCCTCCAAGGTGTTCAGCAACCTTGAGGTCTTCCTCTGAGTTGTTGACTCCAGTTCTTGTGCCGCAACACGTCTTTGTCTGAACCCGCAGTGTTCAGAAATGCATCCTCTGTGCACGGCTATCAGAACCTGCAATGTTCTGTCACACCCTCCTGGTGTGAAGCCTCAAAGACCTTCACCTGAAATCAAACACACTCCTGCAAATGCATGATAACAACATACATTCATAGCACACAATGGAACACTCACAGACATCCACATAACACACAGTAATGCAGGAAAAACTGCTTCTGTTTATATTAAAATGGCAAATGTCTGTTTATACAAGGTGTTCCTGAGCACGGCCTGTAACAAGGTCTCGGCTCTTCTCTTCTGCTCTCTACACGCAAACTATTTTCAATTACTACTTCTCTAACACAAAATGAGATACGAAAATCTCTTTTACCTGAGGGGGCTCTTCGAGCTCTTCCCTCCAACCTACCTACCCTATTCAATTACATTGAATAGCTGTCTAGTCCAGCATCTGGATCTAGATCTCATCCTTACAACATTTAAGGCCTATCTTATCTACAGCCTGCGCAAAGGAACGACTTTACAGCTCACCAGCCTAGACATTTAATTACATTCAATTCAGATTTTAAATGAGGCTGCGCCTCTCTTCAGCTTTGAATGCATGCGCTCGACGCGGCTGGCTGGCTGGCTGACGTGGAGAGATGCTCCTGCATCATAATGTCCCCACTTTGGGACATCATCACAGTGCAGAGATTTATGTTGACCAGAGTGGCCAGATGGATGTTATAGCGAGTACAGGGGTATTTGAGAGGCATTGTGGGGTCCATCTTGCATTGATCATCATATTCCATCATTATGAGCCATTCCGCACAGGTTGGCTTTGGTTTTATTGCATTCCGACGATTTCCATGATTTTGACTATTTTGAGCTATAAGTTAATTGTGATCACTAAAGAGGTCATTTTGGGCACATTACTTGGAGGAACCTCTCAGTGTAATAGCTCATTGGAATCGGGAGGAGAAACACAACAGGATGGGATGGCTAGAAGTGACTTTCAGTGGCCAGGGAAGCCACAAGGAGAGATAAGGAGATTTTCAGAGGTAAAAAGGTTAATTAATTAATTAAAGTGATTTAATTAATTA
>JZKD02S1921814.1:1592945-1608208 GCA_000966675.3 Picea glauca | reverse complement strand
GAAGTACCTGCCAAAGTGACAGTGTGGGCAGGGACTTAGACATTGTGTCTCCGAGGGCACACTAAGTGAGCCGGACTTAGCTCACGTTTGCAAGTGTGCATTAGGGCGACAACAAGTAGCATAGAGAACTAATAGACACTCATAAAAGACTGCTTATACATTACTCTATTACTAAGACAAAACAAAGACAAAAATACTCCATTAGCTTAGAGCTTCTTTTATTTACCCCAATATCCTTCTCAAATCCAATCCATCTTGCAAATGGAGAGAGCAAACCCTTATATAGGTTTTAGCTCTAACTCCTCATACAATAAAATATGATTTAATTTCCTAGATCCACTTTATTTTCCAAGGAATACAATAAAAATAAGACTCCCAACAACTTGTTTTCTAAAATTAACATGAAGAATACAATAAAAATAAGACTCTCAACAACTAGTTTGCTAAAAGTAACATGAAGAATACAATAAAAATAAGACTCTCAACAACTTGTTTGCTAAAAGTAACATGAAGTTTGTTGAGATCTCAACTTCCTCCAATAAAATATTCTACGAAAATAAAATAACATTATCTCCTCTAATTGACTTCAACAACTCTATCAACAATGATACAAAAAATGAAGATAGTTGAAACAACCATCCAAAATATCCAAGAGAGTAATAACCTTCTCCACCAAATTCCCAAAATAACCAAAAGCAACTTCTTCCTCAAATGTGCCTATTGACCGCCTATTCAACTAGGGGGTCAACTCCATGTACCATGAAGATATGAATCATCATATGCTACCAAGTCAGAGACTTTTTGGTTCTACAAGGCAATTTTTGCCTTCAACACATATTTTTGTAATTGGAATTTCCCCTCCCTTGCGTGTGTTAATAATGTAATAGGTCTGCATGGATCATAGTTAGGTCTCTTACCTTAGGATTTATTCATTAGGAGAGTTCCTTTCACTGAGTGTTTTTTTTCCTCAAGTTATTAATTTGGCCTAACCAACCTTATTAATTTCCCTTGAGTTTTTCACTCCCACAAGTAATTCCTCCAAAGTGGTGAAAGACGTTCTAATGGATTCATCCTCTGGTAGCTAGTGTTTAGGAATGATGTAAATGACCATGCATGACATCTCAAAAAGTTTCGCGGAATTTCGTTGATTCTATATAGGTTTTTTTTAATTAATTAAAATTGCCTAAGGTTGGGTAATTTAATTAATTAATTATAATTAATTTTTGATAAATAATGTAAAAATTAGGTCCTTGGGATTTTGTTAGGGGTATTTGTGCTCAAAATAAATGGAATGAGACCCCCTACACCCTTGGACCAAGTTTCAGCTTAGTCGGACAACTTTTGTTAGATGTTTGTCCATAGGGAGTCTTAGTCAGTCAAAACAACAATTTTAATTGCTAAGTCATGACATAGGAAAAATTTCATTTTTGTAATTTTTGAGAAAATGGAGTAAAGTAAAGGTGGAAAATGATGAGAAAGACCATTCCTAACCTACCCAACCCCTTTCCTAACCATTTCTCACCCCCTAGACACATAACCCTCTCAAACCAATTCGCCCCCCTAGGGGATTTGCGCCCCCCTTCATGGGGAAACCTTCCAAAATGAAATTTGATGTTGTGTGGGCCTCTCTCTCAAGAGGTGCACCCTTCCTAGCCTTCCATCTCACCCAATAGCCATGTCCCACACCCTCCATGTGTTCCCACCTTATCAATTCTCACCCAAATCCTAAGTGGTGCGCCCCCCTCCTTGAGATCTTCTCCTTTGCTTGGGTTTGGACACTTGGCATTGATCCAAGAGGGGTCACTTTGCCTTTCAAGGTATAAATAGAACCTATCCCTCACTCATTTCCTCACCATCTCTTGAGTACTGTTGTGCTACCATTTTCTTGCCCCATATCTTTCTCATTTTTCATCTTGCTTCCATTTCATTTTGCTTTTGGGTAGCTTGGAGCAATTAGTTGTTGCAACATCTCCCTTTGATAATAAGAAAGACTTTGGAGGATTTTGGAGTACAAGGATTGTGTCTTGGTGCTTCATTGCATATGAGGTGACATTGTTTCTTTGTGCATTTTGTGGAATATTGAGTAGATCTCTTGGGTAAATTAGTTTACTTGGATAGGTTAGGCAATGGTGTAGTTGTTGGCCTAAATGTGTTGAATAGATAATGATATAAATTAGTTTATGTTATTTGTTATTGCAACCCATTATCTACTCTCGTCTCACATTGTGTTTCAAAGTTTGCAGGTTGTTTCAAGAGCTTTGTTGGGATAGCTTCAAGCAAGAATCTACCCTCATAGCTCACTAAAACTTCATAGCTTTTCCCTTTTCATTTTCTGTTACATACATACTTTAGATTTTGGTTTCTAACACTCTTAGATAGGTCAATATTATCATCTTATATTCTAAAATTTGTATGTAGAAAATTTCTGTTGCAAAACATAAATTTTTTTAACTTTTTGGGTGTGTTGAAGCATTTCCAGCAAACAATAGCTTGCTGGTTTTTGTGGGTTCTCGCCAGGTCAAGGGGTTATGCTACCCATTTTCAGTCACAACACACTCCAAGGACCCCCCCTTTGATTGGGTAACATCCCTCCATCTTTTCTCTATCTTTCTAAGCATTGTAAGCAAGCCCAAAGGGGGTCCCCAAGTGGCTTTCCTTCTCTTTCATTTTCTGTTATTGTAACTATTGTTAGTGCCTACATCTTGGTGTAAGTTTGGCAAAGCCAACACCCAAAATCATAAGGCTAGGGTGTATATTTAAATTTCTTCATTTTTATTCTTTGCCCCACTTGTCATTAGGACAAGGTTGTGTGGCTAGGATTGCTTTAGTTTAATTATTTTCATTTCCAACCCCCTTTGGCACAAAATAGGAAAGCTTGCCTCCACCTTGTGCCATTCAGAGTGGTTTGTATTTCTTGATTTTCATTTCAAGCTTAATTTCTCTTGCCTACACCTTGGATGTAAAGTTGGCCTAGCCAACCCCCAATATAGTATGGCTAGCTTAGTTGTGTATGTCTAATATGCTTATGCCCACGGATTAAAATTTTCTAGAAGTAGATCTCACACAACTCATGCTAGTTTAAGCCCATGGAGGTGTTGACCGCCTATTCAACTAGGGGGTAAACTCCATGTACCATGAAGATATGCATCATCAGATGCAAATAAGTCGAAGACTTTTGGTTCTACGAGGCATTTTTTTCTCCAGCACACGGTTTTGTAAGAGGGATTACCGCACCCCTGCGTGGGTTAATATTGTAATAGGTCTACATGGATCATGGTTAGGTCAGTTGCCTTAGGATTTCTTCATTAGGAGAGTTCCTTTCACTGAGTTTTTTCTATCCTCAGGAGGTTAATGTGGCTTAACCAGCCGGGTTAATCTCCCTTGAGTTTTTCACTCCCACTAGCAATAAATCCTCCAAAGTGGTGAAAGGAATTCTAATGAAGTCATTCTTAGGTAGCTAGTGTTTAGGAACGATTTAAATGACCATGTAAGATAGCACGCAAAATTTCACGGAATTCCGTCGAGTCTAGCTAGTTTTTTTTTAATTAATTAATTTTCCTAAGGTTGGGAATTAAATTGATTAATTAATTCGGGATAATTAATGTAAAACTTAGGTCCCTGGGTTTTTGATAGGGGTATTTGTACTCAAAAAAAATGGAATGAGACCCCCTACACCTTGGACCAAGTTTCAACTCAGTCAAACAAGTTTTGTTAGGGTTTTTGTCCACTTAGAAGTTTTTTTCGGAAAACAACAATTTTAATTGCTAACCCCAGGACATGGGAAAATGTCAAATTTTGTAATAAAGACAAATAAGGTAAAGTTAATGTGATAATTAATGAGGAGAGACCCCACCTAACCTAACCATACCTTTCCTAATCTTTAATTACCCTTTCTACCCACATTTTAATTATTTTCCTCTTGAATATTTGCGCCCCCTTTAAGGGAATGTGTCCCCACTCCACGCATTAGATTGGTAATTCGTTTAATTATTGGTTGAGGGCCCCTCCTCATGAGGTACACCTTCCCCTCCACATCACACTCAAGAGTGTGTCACTCACACTCCTTCCACGCTCCTTCCACACCCTCACGCTTTCCTCACGCATTCACTTAAACTCACGCTTTACTTTGGTAACTTCGCTTTAATTCTTGCACAAAGTGGAAACAATACGCTTTCCTTATGGATTAAAGTGGAAACATCAAGCATAAAATTAGAATTTTCCTTGGATGAAAGCGTCGGTCTCTTCCTTAAACCTGTACGCCTCCCCTCTCATGCCACTTCACCCTTCAACTCACCTCAATTTCCAATTTCGCCCCTACCCTAAAAGCTCACACCACCTTCACTTGAGTTGTCAGTTGAGTTTGATCTTGACATTTGTCAAAGATCCAGAGGAGGTCTCTTGGTCCCTCATTTCTATAAATTAGACTCTCCTCTCCCTCATTCAGGACCTTTCGTTATTGTACTGTTATGCTACTATTTTCTCACCATCCCACTCTCTCTCTCGCTCTTTACTTTCACATTGCTTCACTGGTTTTTTCTCTTGAAGAGCTTGTAGCAACATTGTTGCTACAACCTCTTCCCATTAGATAATAAAGGAAATAGCTTTGGAGGACTCATGGATATCAAGACGTGTCTGAATTCTTCATATGATCATGAGGTGATATTGCTTTTGGTTTTCGAGTGTTATTGTGTTATTAAATAGATTGTTGGGTAAATTAGTATACTTGGCTAGGCTTAGTAATTGTATAATTGCTAGCTTAAGTGTTTTACATTCACTAATGATAGAAACTAGTTTGTGTTATTAGTGTATGCAATCATTATCTGTTTCAATCTCACGTTTTATTTGAGGCTTGCAGGTCATTTCAAGGAGAGCTATTGGGATAGGTCCAAGCAAGGATCTACCCTTACTTCTCATTAACACTCCGAAGTTTTCTGATTATCTTTATGTTCTTTCATTTCAGATTTTAGTAGCTAACTTGCTTAGATAGGTCAACTAAATCATTATAATTTTCTGGTTTTTGTATGTACGAAGTTTCTGTTGAAAAACAAAAATTTCTCAACATTTTAGAGTGTGTTACAACTCAAATCAGCAAGCAATAGCTTGTTGATTTTTGCAGATTCTTACTAGAACAAGAGGGCATGTTTCCCACATTCGAATACAACACACCTTTCCGGTACTCCTTCGAAGAGTGGTAACAATTCCTTCTTATTTTTCCTTCATTCTAAACATTGTATGCAAGCCCAAAGGAGCTGTACCAAGAGGCTTGCCTTCTTTTCTTTTCAGTTTTATTTTTTGCAAGTTTTAGTTAGATTTCTTTGGGTTTTTCTTTGATTGGTTTAGCTAGTTTAGATGTGATTTCTTACATGCATGCTAAAATCTGAAATAACCTAGAGTAGATATCACACCGAAATGCTAGATTAGAGCTCGTGGAGGCATATTGGATCTTTGCTTTCATGATTTACTTTGCATGCAAGTATCTAGTGCTTAACTCTTTATCTCATTCATGCATGTAAACATTTACATCTTAAAGGATTAATTTATCATTTCTATTTTGCAAGTTACTTTCAGTTCATGTACTTTACATACGCAATTTAATAATCTAAGAACTTAATCTTTAATTTCGGTTTTGGTTCCCCAAGGCCCTTTCCGGAAATTAAAATTTAAACTTGCAATCTGTTGTTCAGAGGCCTCAGCCTTCATAATCTTCGGTTTCGGTTTCACAAGCATTTTCGGTTCTTAACTTCTACATGCGATAGTTTCATACATTAAGGACTTAATTTTCAATTTCAGTGTTTAAAGGCTTCAGCCTCCATATTATTCAATCTCTCAGTTTTAGTACTTTGGTAACTTTTGAGCAAGCTACAAGCACTCAAACACACATTGCAATACTTAGCTCATAGGTCTAAAATAAATTAATTAGACTTAATAGGATACCATAACTAACCATCTTCTCCATTTAAAACGGGGTCGGAGAAAGGCAACGGAAGGTGCTAAGCCGGAGACGATCTCACGATGCGCGACGTCCTTTCCGGGAGTACTCTGATCTTAGGGCTGACCTGTGAAGCTAGGGTAGGCCTCGTTGCTTCACTTCTTGAGCATCCAACAGTCACTTGGTAATTGGGGGAGGAGAGTTTTTGGGTTGATACCTAGATAGGGCTAAAATTAATCACACTTGATCACTTAATTCAATCCTTAGTCTACAAAATCGTCAATTTACATTTCACACTTGCAAGCATTCAGATCTCATATTTACATTCTTATGCAAGTCTTTTATATGTTGTATAATAATTGTTGAAGTGGTTATATCTCTTATCTGGAATACTTCATTTTTCAAGTATTTCATCTATCTTGTATCCCTGTATCTGTGGTGTGATCTTTCAAGAAGTGCGCATCCACCTGGAGGCATTCTCTTGACTGGGTCTTGAGTGCTTGTGTCTTTTGGCCATCGAAAAGAAGTCCAACAGAATTCTATTTGTTGTGAGCATGCTTGGCTTGATGTGTTGATCATCTTTTCATATTTGAATATCTTCTTTTCCTTCACATTTCAAGAACTTGTTAGTATATTGTATCTATTGTATCTATCTTAGTTTAAATCTGTATATCTCAGACATTCTTTCTGTATATCTTGTATCTAATCTAGTTTAGCTTTGTATACATCACATAGTCTTTTGTATCTAGTTTATCCATCTTGTTTTAATATGTGTAACTTGTAATCATCTTGTAACAAACATCCCCTTAACTTAGTTGACCCCTTGCCCAATCTTAGGCACTAGTCTTAGTTGTCCTAGGAAAAAAGCCTGATTGTCATACATAACTGTTGCATCTTGCATTGTTGCTTAACATCATAGGCTAGATTCCCCCTGACCATTTAACCAATTAAAACCAACTCCTAGAACATAAACGTTAATCTCATCTAGTAACTAGGGTCTACCCCCCTTGGCTTCCCTAGGGGTTAGCCTAGACGAAAGAGGTTCAAGTCAAAGTGACAACGTGGACTTTGAACCTAGGCATTGTGCCTCCGAGGACACACTAAGTGAATAGGACTTAGCTCATGTTTGCAAGTGTGTATAAGGACAGCAACATGAGGCATAGGATTAAATCTTGTGCTTTGTTATTCCTTTACTTGCAAGTTTTTGGTTTTTAAGCATTATCTTTTAAGTTTGCAAGCAAATATGGGCATGTTTATGGTGTAAATATTTCTTCTTACATTTCAGCAAGTTATTTCAGTTCTTCATATTCTTTTCATGCTATAATCTAGTGATTTAGAGCTTCATATCTTGTTGTTTCAACAGTTCGGTTTTGGCACATTTTCACACCTTTTGGACAAGTAAAACTCATCTTAACACACCTAAACACTAAAATTTACTTAGTCCATAGGCATAACAATAAACTAGACTTAATAGGACACCTCTACTGACCCAACTTTGCCATTTAAACGAGGACTAGAGGAAGCAACGGAAGGTGATAGGCCGGGGACGGTCTCGTGACGCTCAACGTCCTTTCCGAGAGTACTCTTTTCCCTTGGGCTGACCTATGGAGCTAGGGTAGGCCTTGTTTCCATACTTCTTGTGCACCCAACAGTTACTTGGTACAAGCGGGGGGAGTATTGGGTTGACACTTAGCTAGGATTGAAACTTCACTTAATAAATCTTTAATCAATCCTTAATCCACAACTTTGGGAAATCTATTTAATTTATATTTGGGTGATCTACATTTACACTTTCAAGCACTCTTTCACTTTTACATTTACATGCAAGGTATCATTATGTGTTGTGGATGAATCACTAAGTAGTCATTAGTTGACCTTTGGACATTTTCCTTCAAGAATTTCGTTTTCAGTAATTTGGTGTTTATCTCTTTGGTGTGATCCCTCAAGAAGTTGCGCATCCTTTGGAGGTACTATCTTGTTGGGTCTTGAGTGACTTTGCTTTCCATTAAAAGAAGT
The DNA here is from genome assembly GCA_000966675.3 of Picea glauca. Classification (NCBI taxonomy): domain Eukaryota; kingdom Viridiplantae; phylum Streptophyta; class Pinopsida; order Pinales; family Pinaceae; genus Picea; species Picea glauca. The sequence continues at coordinate 1,600,263 of JZKD02S1921814.1, read as the reverse complement.
CCAATAGAGTAGTGCATCCCTTTGAGGAGACACTCTATTGTGAGCATGCTAGGCTTGTTGTGTTGATGAATGCATTCTTTTGAATATCTTCAAATTCCTACACATACAAGTAATTGTTAGTTGGTGCCTTGTATCTTTGTATTTCTATATCTTGTATCCATTGTATCTTTTGTTTAGTATACATTTGTTGTAATCTTTAGATATTCTTTAGTGTACCTTTGTATCTTTTCTGTATTTAATCTTGTTGTAATCTTTGTAATCTTTGTAAATCTTGTGTAATCAACCTCCCTTAAACTTAGTTGACCCCTTGCCCAATCTTAGGCACCAGTTTTAGTTGACCTAGGAAAAGGCTTGCTTGACATATGCATTGTTGCACTTGCATTGTTGCCTTTGCATCATAGGCTAGATTTTCCCCCAACCTTTAAACTAATTGAAACCAACTCCTAGAATTTAACTCTAAATCTCATATAGTAACTAGGGTCTACCCCCTTGGCTTCCCTAGGAGTAAGCCTAGATGGAAGAGGTTCAAGTCAAAGTGACAGCATGGGATTTGAACCTAGGCATTGTGCCTCCAATGACACACTAAGTGAGCAGGACTTAGCTCACGTTTGCAAGTGTGTATAAGGACGAAAACAGTGCCATTATGTTCCATTAACTAGGAAGTCAAACCTTCGTCCAATGTAAGAAACACTAAATCCACTTTTACCACGTTCTTTGCACACCATATCTTATGGATATAATAAAAAAAGGGTGAGTGGCCTCTCAATATAATAAAGAAAGGTGAGCAATATACAACATGATGTGCAACATTGAATGTTGTGGCAAGCAATATATACATTGTCGGGTCTCCTTGGTATATACACCGTCGGATATACGTCGGGATATATCCGACGGTGTATATACCGCCTTCCGCAGGATTCAATGTTGCGTAGCAGGCTATATCTCGGCATGTGAACTCCACGATATGTTCTTTGGGGTTTCGTTAACTCTATAGCCAAGGCGTTTATGACCCACATTTATGATAAATCATATTCTTCATTTAATCAATAGCGGTTCCATTAGCGATTCCATAGGACTAGACGATGGCCCGAGGAAACAATCGACCAGATGCAACTGTCTCTTCAACAACTAAGTTAGGCAACTTTTATTATGTAATGCTCCTATGGACCTACGTACCAACTTCCTCCAATGAATGGTAAAACAATTGATCTGTAGGAATTTACCTCAGCAGTCTCAAATGATTGACAGTTGCTCTCGATATGGAATGGAAGCTTGATGGATCGCATGGAACAGTCACTCTGATTAATTTTATCCACTTTAATGTTGAGTTCGGCTCCAAAGACATGCTATATGGGATCATTCAATGCTACGTCGAGTTGAAAGAAATCTGGCTCGGCCCACAACCGGTCATCAACCCTGATAAAATTCTTGTTCTGCCATGGTCTAGTGGTTCCTTGTAATACATCGCCCCAAAATAAATGACAACGGCTTGGATTGGTCTGATAGAATATTTGGATCCGTGACTGCTACAAAAATATCCTTCATATCAATCTTTTGTGCGTCCCTTTCAATTCGCCGATAATGTACTTTAAAACGGTGATGGTGGCTCCATACGATCCCTCATTTTATTAAAGCGGCTCCATTTTTTTCAAAGTCGATCCACCTACGACTTCACTATTTTTTTATTTTTTGCATAAAATAAGGTGGTGGTAACATGAGTTGGCGGCTCCCTTAAATATGACCATGTGCTCATGAACTCGAACCCTTGCTCTTGGACTTAGGTATAGCTTTAAGTTTTAATAAATTGCTTTTGAGAAGGGGACAACCCCTTTATGTGTGATGTCACCATCCACTTTCCTTGTGTGATGTCACCTTCCACTTTCCTTAACATGTCCAAATTAAATCCATGGTTTAATTGAAGTTGATGAGATAATAAAGTGAACTTGACCATAGAATGATGTGACTTTCACCTTGGTTATATACCTTCACCATGTAAAAAGAGGTGGCCCCTTTTTCATAATCTTTATGGTACCATGATAATAAGAAGATATATCTTTTATCTAAAGTCATAGAAAATAAATCTATGAGCAAAACCATCATGAACCATGTCACACTTATCAATAAGAATGATCACCAGGCTCAATCATCTTCGACCCAAGAAAATTCTCTGCAAGTTACTCCTAATTGTCACTCATGTATATGAGGGGTAGTAGGTTTCACCAAAAATATTCAAAATGAAATATAATAACAATGAACAACTTAGGAGATGAATTTCACCGTTAGAATGTGTTACATAAAATTAATAAACAATTCCAAAATGAAATATGAAGGAGGAGAACTACTAGGGCCTAGGGTTACCTACTTCCTAGTAGCCATTTCCCCCCTAAGGTTTAGTGATGGAAGCCTTGGGCTACCAACACTTCAATCATTGACCTTCTTGTCTCTAGCTCTCTTATTATCAATTTGTTCCTTGAATATTGTCGTTGCTAAAAGAGACTCCATTTACCTTAAAAGCAATGATCTAAGCCTTGCACTTGAGTGATTGATAAAAACTACTCTCAAAACCTTTACCTTAAGCTCTCTACTAACTCTTCCTAACCCTAGAATAGACTAATCTAATAAAATACGTGTTTCTGTTACAAAAGTAATCTACAACCATCTATTGCAGCATTAAAAGCACCTAAAATCAATTGTAAAGTTGATTTATACACTGCCTAATTTGGTTTTGACAAATGCTAGTAATTTTCTATTATTGAGTGATTATTCTTGGTCATTGTGAAGCCATTTTAAGGCATTTATTGTGAAGCTATTATCTTATAAACATTGCTGTTATAAAATTTAGTTTGCTTCATCATACATCAACTATTGCTTTTATTGATAAGTACTTGGTTTTATGAATTACTAATAACAAGTTGTACTTGCAAAAGATATCTTTTTCTTGTTGCTTTGTTTTGAGCAGGTACATCTAAGAACTTCATTACTTTATTGGTTAAAACCTTGGGAGTTTCTGATCAGTGTGACTTGTGAGAGGGGATACTTTTATAGATACTTTAACCTTTGCCTTCTCAAACCCCTAGGTCATCGGGGATGTCTCCCATGGACCATCAACCCTAAATAGAAAGAGGTATCCTTTTGAGGTGACAGTGATAGGATAACCTCTTGTTACACCAATTTTCCTTCCCTTAACCTTCTCCTTTGGAATAAGTACAAATTGTGTAATAACAGTGCCCATTGGTGGCTTTCATGCATTGTGTTGTCTCCTCTTGAAGTTGTGCATTGGTCATCTTGAGCAAACCCTTGAAGTTGCGCTCTTGGGGCACTTCATTGTTTGGGTTTTGATATTGTGTTTGATGTTGATGCAATCTTGATCTACTTCCTTTCTTTCTTGCAAAATCAAGGTTAGATCTAACAAGTGCTTGCCCATTTCATTTAATCTTTGTATCTAGTTGTATCATTTAGATATTCTTAATTTGTAGATAACTATTCTTTATTTGTTGTAACCATAATTCTTTTGTATCTAATCTAACTTGTAAAGTTATTCTTTGGTTTGTTTAATCTCTTGTTGTAACTTTAGTTGACCCCTTGCCCAACCTTAGGCACTAGTCTTCACTGACTTAGGGAAAGGGTTGCTTGTCATTGAAGGTTTGCATTTGCATTTCTTGCCTCTCATATAGGCTAGTTTCCCCCAACCTCTAACAAATTAAAATTAACTCCTAGAACACATCTAATAACTGACATAGTAACTAGGGTCTACCCCCTTTGGCTTCACTAGGAGTAAGCCTAGACGGAAGGAGTTCAAGTCCAGGTGACAGTGGGATTGAACTTAGACATTGTGTCTCCGAGGACACACTAATTGGATTGAGACTTAGTCCACGTTTGCAAGTGTGTATAAGGACGACATCACAACCCTAATCTTGCCCCTTTACAAAATAATATTAAACAATTCATTCTAATTTTTACTTTTTTGCACAAATGAAAACCCTAAAGTAAGACATCACCCTTCTAGGGTGACGTTTTTGGCACTTTTAGGTCAAACGTTTATTTGGGCCTCCAAAGGCCATCTATCTCTAATCGAACCTTCTATTCCATGATCTAAGGGTTCCTTCCTTCAAAACATGCCATGTGTACTCATCACCACCTCAATCCCCTCAAGCATGACGTCAAGCCCCTTAAGGTGACGTTCTAGGTCTCTAAAGAAAATCGTTTGGCTTGTGAGGGCATGGTGAGGTCGTCCAAGGTCCCTTCTAGGCCTACAAAGGTTCATCTCTGTCATTCGGCATGTGGGCCCTGTTGTCGTCCTAATACACACTTGCAAACGTGGAAAAGTCTCAATCCACTTAGTGTGTCCTTGGAGGCACAATGCGTAAGTCCGAACCCACTTGTCACCCCAATTTGAACTTCTTCCTTCTAGGCTTACTCCTAGGGAATCCAAGGGGGGTAGACCCTAGTTACTATGTGAATTATTGGATGAATTCTAGGATTTAATTTTAGTTTTTTAAAGGTAGGGGGAAGCTAGCCTATATGAGAGGCAACAATGCAATGCAAACCTTTAACGAAAAAAATTCCTCTCCCTAATTCAACTATGACTAGTGCCTAAGGTTGGGCAATGGGGTCAATTAAGTTACAACACAAATCTAAGTACAAATGAACGATAACTTTACAAATTAAATGAGATACAATTGCAACAATAAAGAATAGCTAGATGATAATACAATATACAAAGATACAATTACTTACAAATTTACAAAAGAAAGGAAAGATGCACTTGTTAGATCTATTATACTTGTGAAGCAATAATTGAACTAACACTTAATTGATTTTGCAGATGTAAAGAAAGATAGATCAAAAATGAATTTACCACAAGAGACAACTTACAACCCAAGCTTGAATGCCCCAAAGGAGAGGTGCGCAACTTCAAGGAGGGCATCTTAAACACTAGTGCGCAACTTCAAGGAACCAAAAACTTTGGAAAGAAAGCCACCAAGGGCGCTAATGCGCAACTTCAAGGAAGAACCATTCAACCATCAAAATGCTCAATTGAAATGTAAATTGCAACAAAGATAATGCTTGAAATAAAATTGCAGGAAAGTAAACCACAACTTAGGATAGATAATGAACTTGAAGCTTAGGTTGCGTGAGTAAATTTGAAGGTTGAATTAAGCGAGGTGAAGCTGCAAGCCTAGACTAGGTGACTTCCCCAATACTCCTATCGCTTTGGCCAAAATGATTGTTGGGTGCTCAATAAGCAAGGCAAACAAGGCCTTACCCTAGCTCCATAGGTCAACCCATAAAACTTGGGTGCTCAACGAGGGGGACACCTAGTGCCGTGAAGTCATCCCTGACTTAGCACCCCAAGTAGCCTCCACAAGCCTCCTTTTTGGTGGTGAAAATTGTACTAGTAAAGGGTGATCTAATTAAACTAGATAGATTTATCCCTCCTAAAGCTACAAGTTGATTTATTTAACAAATATAGATTGCTTGTATTAAAAGCTTAAGGAGATAGAGCTTGGAAATTAAATGATTTAAACAAGATGCAAGAGAAAGATGCTTCCAAGAGCTTATAAAAGGTATTAAAACCAAAATAAAATGCTTCTAACTATGTGAGATATAAACAATGAACTTGAAACGAAACTAAATGAAACTAGAAGCATAAACCACCATTAACCACTTAGCATATGAAACAAGCCTTACGATACCGCATGGGTGGCTAGGCCAATCCTCTTTGAAGGGTCTAGGAAAACAAGAAAAGAAAGTAAATAACTTGAAAAACATCTACTCTACTTGCAACCTCAACAAAGGCACAAGATGGAGGACAAGTCTACCGGTTTTGTGCCCAAGTGGGTGAATAAAATAGATAAATGAAATGACTTAACTTGAAAGAGAAACAAGTAAACCTAGCCACACAACCTTGCCTTAAGGACAAGTGGGGCAACAAAATAAAATATTAAAACAGAAAAATACTTCTAAATCCTAGCCTTATGATTTAGCATGGGTGGCAAAGCCAAGCCTCTTTGCTATTTGTAGGCAAAAAGAAATAAAAAATTGCAGAAATTTTAAAGAACTTGAGAAATGCAAGCCCAAGAGATTCTCTTTGGGCTTGCTTACAATGTGAGAAAGTAGAGGAAGAAGAGGGTACTCAATACCCTTGCTTGGGAGGTTGTTTGTTGATGATTTGTGGCCCCAAATAGGCAGCACCTCCCCTTAACTGGTTCAGATCTGCAGAAAAACAACAAGTAAAACTTGTAGGAAAAGCTGCAAAACAACCAATAAACCTTGCAAAATTTCTGTTAGAAGAAACCAGAAATTTTAGACAATAAAAACGACATATAATTGATGATTAAATGACCTATTCTATGACAGAAATATACCCAAAAATACTATAGAAATATGAATGAAAAGAACAAAAAATTTAGAGGGTTTCAAGTGGGTGAAGGGATAAATTTCCAGATCTGAAATTTATTCTTCCTCAACCCTTAGTGATCTGCACACAATAGAGATCAAGCTACAAGACAAAGAATGAGGTGAGTAGATCCAAAATATTTAACAAAATACTTTGCTAAAGAAAGGAAGCTACTACACTAAGATCTAAAGCAATACTACTATAGATCTATCCAAGCAAAATACTTTGCTTGGATCTCCTACTCTAGATCTAGAAGCTAAAACCTCAAAGAAAGCAATAACACAAGTCACCCCCAATATAGATCCAAATCCAAGCACCAAGAAGACTCCCAATAACAAATATTTTCTCCATGTTAGAGTTTAAGCTATTATAAGGTTTCTTTTCAATTCACTAGATAACCATAGCATAGATAGGATCACTGAGAAATACAGAATCACAAGAGACACATCATTTATCCTGGGAAACCCTCATGGGGGAGAAAACCCAACAAAAACTTCCTTAATATAGATAGCCAATACAATGCCAAGAGAATGAACCAAACAATACAGAAAGTCCTCTCCCAAGTATGTGCCTCTCTCTCTTCCTTCTTCTCCAACTGCAGCTCCAAACTTGCGTTCTGATGAACAAGTGAGTGAGTGAACAAATGAGACGTTGGCCTCTTTTATTTATACAATCCGGCAGGTGTGAACTGAGGTGTCTTTTCACTGGTAGGGCCGACTTCTCATTTAGTCTATTACAATTAGGGTTTGACCAATACGCAAAAGGGGATTTGGTCATTTACAATACCCGACATGATCAATACACAAAAGGGGATTGATCTAATGAATAATACATCAATAATAAATAAAATACTCTTTGCAATTACAATATTTCAACACTCCCCCTTAACAAGAAGGGTATTCTACAACAGCATCAGGC
>JZKD02S1921814.1:1555721-1575178 GCA_000966675.3 Picea glauca | reverse complement strand
CCCTCAAGGGCCATGCTCAAGTCAATCTGCTCTCGTACTCCATGTCTAGGACCATGTGGGCCTCGAGACATGATCTCCTAGTTATCCCTAGATATCGGGGATAACAGGTACTACTAAGAAGCCTCAGGTTCACAAGAGCATTCTCGCACATAAATTTGGATGATTACTATGTTGAAAAGATGTATTCTCCTTGATCGACTTCTCACTGCTTGGGAAAATACCTAATGGTTATGATGATATATGGTGACAAGCCCTTGTTAATTATATTTAGAAGGTTGTTCAAGTGCTTGTTGGTTATCAAATTTTGATCACCTCTCATGGTTATAAATTAAGGGTGGTTGACATAAGGGGTGGATCATTCTTAGGCCATTATTTATGATACATTGATGATCATTGTTGAATCTTTCTTCCTTTATAATCTTTTACAACAGTAGTATACATCTTTTACAACAATAGTATACATGCCTTTTCTTTGGTTTATCATTGTGAATACATGATATCTCACTATATGATCCCTCACCAATATATTCTTGCCTTTTCTTTGGTTTATCATTGTGAATACATGATTTCTCACTATATGATCCCTCAACAATAGATTCTTAATCCTTGATGTCTCATTTGGATTAGAATGACATTTATTATTGCAAATGATGGATGTTATGCTTGGATCTATTGGTCTTTATTTCAACTACAACTAGACATGTGTTTCACTCCCTCATTAGCAATTCATGGCACATGGTTCATTGAGAAAGACTCATTTTATTTCAAGCATATCTTATCTAGGTTTAATAATAGGTAATTGATCCCCTACTTACAGACAACTTTCCTTTAGTGCAAGTATTGAGGAACACCATGAGAGGGGGTAAGAATTACAATGACTTGGCTTGATATGTGGGGGTATGAGTTAACAAGAGAGTGCTCAATTTTTGTGATCAACAAATGAATTAAGGAGTTGAATTCTTAGAGATTGATATGTACCTAGCTTGAAGAGTAAGAAACTTGTGTGCCATGCCTAGAGAATGTGACTCTAGATGATGGGGGCTTAACGTACCAGTATATTAAAAAAACTTTAGCACATTGTGTTGACCGCCTATTCAACTAGGAGTCAACTCATGTGCCATGAAGATGCATCACCAGATGCAAATTTATTGAAGACAGTATTGGTTCTACTTGGGCATCTGATGCCCCAGCACAAATTTTGTAAACGAAATTTCCGCACCCCTGCGTGGGTTGATAATGTAATAAGTCTGCATGGATCATAGTTAGTTCAGGTACCTTGGGATGTTATCATTGGGAGAGTTCCTTTCACCGAGGGTTTTTTATCCTCAGGTTGTCAATCAGGCTCTCGGGCCTGGCTGACTTCCCTTGAGTTTTTCCCTCCACACATGCAATAATTTCCTCCAAAGTGGTGAACGACATTCTAATGGGCTCATCCTTTGGTAGCTATTGTTTAGGAATGATGTAAATGACCATGCCAGACAGTGTAGAAAGTTTCGCGGAATTTCGTCGAGTCTAGATAGGTTTTTTTTAATTAATTAATTATTTTTTTGAGCTCTTATTGTAAAAACTGGATCTTTGGGCTTTTGATAGCGGTATTTGTGCTCAAAAGAAATGGAATAGCACCCCCTACACCCATAGACCAAGTTTCAGCTCATTCGGACGAATTTTACTATGTCTTTGTCCACTTAGAGTTAGTGTCAGTCAAAACAACAATTTTAATTGCTAAGGTGACATTATTAAAATGTCAAAACTATTGTAATTTTGAGTTTTTGAGTTAGTGTGAAGGTGGTAAAGAGCAAGTTAGACCCTCCTAACCTACCCAAACCCAACCAAACAACTTTACAACTTAATCCAACCCATTGACTCACCCCCTCACCTCTCTAGCTCACGCCCCAGGGGGAAAAACGTCCCCCTTCTAACCAAACCTTTGTTTTAACCCTTGTTACTTGTTGTGGGCCCTTCTTAGGTGAGGTGCTCCCCTCCTAGACCCTCACAACACTCAAACCTAAACCCCTAACCCCCTAACCTAACTCTAAACCTCACACCCTCCTCTAAAGCTCACGCCCCCCATGGGGGAGATCCACTCCCACTCACCCAAACCTAAGCCATTCACCCAAAATGGAACGTGGGCCCTCCTAAATTGACTAGTGCACCCTCCCTAACCTAACCTTTCACTTTTGTGTGGCTCATATCCTTCCACCTTATCATTCCATTGCCAAAACCCTAGCTTGGGCACCCCTCCTCTTGAGATTGGTGCTCTTGCTCTTGCTCTTGATTTGACACTTGGACTTCATCCAAGTGCCTTCTCTTTGTCTCTAGAGGTATAAAGAGAACCCCTCCTCATCCTTTTGACTCACCATTCTTTGAGCTAGAGTTATGCTACCGAATTCTTGCCATCTTTCTTGCTCTTGCCATCTTCCACTCACTCATTTCTCTTGAGATCTTTGGAGCAATTAGTTGCTTCAAGGCTCTCACATTTTGGATACAATAGGAAAAAGCTTTGGAAGATTTTGGACCAATAGAGATTAGTCTTGTTTTTCCATCAATATGAGGTGACTTTGTTCCTTTGCATTTTGTGGGTTTATTTGCTAGTATCTTGGATAAATTAGTTTATTTGGGTAGATCAAATAGACATTAGTGTTGATGATCTATGTATGCTGATTAGCTAGGGTTGTGAATTAGTTCATTATTTCTATTCTAATCATCATACTATGCTGTTTTGAACTCACATTTTGTTTAGTGTGCAGATTTGTCTCACAAGGGTTGGTTTGGGAGAGACTTTAGAGCAGTTTCCAGCCATAGCTTGCACAAACTCTTTGCCTTTTCATTTGGATCTGATATATTGCTGTCATTTCATTCCATTTTCTATAGCTAACATTCTCTTAGATAGGTCAAAATATCAACTTTTTATTTCTGATTTTTATGTGACAAAATTTCTGTGTAAAAATAGAAATTTTTTGACATTTTGGGTGTGTTTTGCAGCATTTCCAGCAAGCTTTTGCTTGCTGTTTTTTGCAGGTTCTTACCAGAAAGAGGGGGAAACGCTGCTCAAATCATTCAAGAAGACTTTCCCAAGAACCCCTTTGGGTTGGGTAACTATCTCTCAACTCTTTTCTTTGTAAATTCAAGTTTTCTCTCATTATTTCCTTCATTTTTTTGGATCCACAATCATAAACTAACATAGGCTAAATTAGTTTAACTTTTGCAAGTTTATTCTTTATTCATTTAGTTGTTGGCCCCTCTTGTCCAATAGACAAGTTTGTGTGGCCTTTTGTTTTAATAATTTGTTATTAGCTTAGATAACCCTCCTTGGCCAACAATGGTAGGCTTGCCTCCACCTTGGCCATTGTAAGTGGTTTCATTCTTTTATTAAGTTATTCACATCTAATAAGCTAATGTGCCTGCACCTTGGGAGAGAAATCCCCAAAATCACAAGGCCTAAGGGAAACTAATCCTCTTTTGATGATTTTATGCTCATAATGTTAAAATAATCTAGATAGTCATCACACCTAAAGTTTCCTTTATCCAAGTTCTATTTCACATGGTTATGATTTTATTGCTAAGGGTTTAATAATTTATGATCTCTCTTAAGTGCTAAATCTATTAGTTCTCATAAGTTATTTTGCTTTTCACTTTCTAAGCATATATTATCTAAGTAATGGTTTAAAATCTTAATCATTATCTTGTTTAATCTTTAGTTTTCAAAGTACATATTTCATTCTAATGGTTAAACACATATATGGATGAGTAATCTTAAATCTTGAAGTTTCTTTTTACTTTCATAAGGCAAGTTGTCCTTGCCCATTACTTTGCAAAGTTTAATGTCTAGATGGTGATGTGATGCTCATCTTTACTTAATGTTCTTTTCATTTATGTGGCATAATCTCATGGTCTAAGACATTTCATTTTCAGCTTTACTTTTCAAGCAATCTTTACACTCATGTTATCTTGCTTTATGGGTTAAGCTCTCACATTCATAACTTTACTTTTCCAAGCAAGTTTTCTGTTATGGTTGGCAAGTTGTTCTTGCCTTAATCTCACATTTCCTTTCAAGTACATATGTGGAATGGTTCATGAATGAATGATACATCTATTGCACATTTCCATTTATGTTTTTAATGTGTTAATGCTCTTTTAATTCACATCTTGCAAACACATTTTTATCAACTTTTTCATTTCGTCCATGCGCTAAAAAGTGAATTTTTAAAGGTCTAAAACACTTCTAAAAGTAACCCAACACACCTAAAGACCCACCCGCGGGTCATAATAACACTTAGACAACTTTTAGGGGCCTCATTCATCCATCTCCACCATCTAAAACGGGTTTGAGGGACACCCAGGCGGAAGTGGCGGGGGACCGTCCCGTGATTCTCAAGGGGATCCTTCCTGGGAGAACTCTTACTGTCAGGGCTGACCTGGGAAGCTAGGGTGGGCCTCGTTGCCTTACTATCTTGAGCACCCGGCAGTCATTTGGCCAAGGGAGGAGGAGTTTGAAGCACAAACATAGTTTAGGGGGAGGGAACATAAAATTAATTTAACTCTTAAGAAACTCCTTAAACACTTAGTTGCATAGATCATCCATGTGTATTTGGGGAACCTAGATGTATGCTTAGAAAAAACACATTGAATGTAATTACATGCTTATATCTTTCTTGCAACTTTATGGTGAATGTCTTTGATGTTTTATTGAGCAATTAAGTTAAACATTGAATATCTTATTTTGCTTATTGTGGTGTGAATCAAGAAGGGGTTGAGTATCCCACTTGGGGAAGCATCACCTTCTTTGATTCTTGAGTGTTTTTTTGTGGTTGCCAGTGAAAGCGGTCCAATAGAGTAAGTGCTATTGGGGCATGCTTGGCTCATGTGTTGATCTCACTTACATCTTTGTATTTTTGTATCTTGTGTAAACATTGTAACACTTGTAATTCTTTTGTGAATAATTGTAATCTTTGGTTTGGGGTAGTTCAACTTGATTTATTTTGTAAACACTTTGTAATAAACCACCCTCAAACTTTAGTTGACCCCATTGCCCAACCTTAGGCACTAGTCTTAGTTGACTTAGGGAAAGGGATGATTGACATTTAGATTAGACTTGCACTTTGCATTTGTTGCCTTAGCATCTTAGGCTAGTTTTCCCCTTTAGCCTTTAACAAATTAAAACTAACTCCTAGAACCTTAAACATTAAAATCAAACTAGTAACTAGGGACAACCCCCCTTGGCTTCCCTAGGAGTAAGCCTAGAAGGAAGAGGTTCCAGTCAAGGTGACAGTGTGGACTGAGAACCTGAGCAGGACTTAGCTCACGTTAGCAAGTGTGTATAAGGACGGCAACACGTTGATAAGGAGGAAATGATTATCCCTTTTTGAGTTAGCTTAGAATAACAAACTTAACCATGTATATCCAATGGATGTTTGATTATGAATTCATGCTTTATATCCAAAGATATTAATTATGCATGCTAGTAGAGTTGATTTTGTTGATGAATCATGATAGTTATTTACCCTGCATGTGATATGTGTTGAAAGGATTATCACTTTCATGATGTTATGTTATCCAAAGCTTGTAATTATGTAGGCTAGTAGATTTAATTTTTGATGATGAATCATGATAGTTATTTACTCTACATGTGATGTGTTGAAAGTATTATCATTTTCATGAGGTTATGTTATATATGGTTCCAACTATAATGTTGATGCAATGCTATACTGTTATATCTTTGATAAAGATATGTGGAGGTTATATTTCTTATGATAATATCTCCTGATGTGATGACATCATGTAATTCCGTGGAAATCTTTATGCTAAGATGTTTCATGATGTCATGTGGGAGAATGTGGTGATAGACAATGATGTTGTATTCTCATGATGACATGCAAGAGTTAGCATGTGGATTATTTCATTGAGATGTTGATATTATTACTAATACATTGATTGCATGTTGTGAGGTGGTGATTATTAGGTTTTCTACCAGTGGCTGAGAGGGCCGGTTTATTTGATGATATCGTGCAAGCCCATAACCACGAAGGAGAAAATTACAAATAACATTTTATGGGCCGGGGACAACTCAATCTACTACTCATGCCAATAATTCTTATGCCTTGTATTGGAGTTGTGATGCCGAAGTCTCGAAGAATGGTTGGAGCGTTGCTTTCTAGTGGTGTTGTGGGATTGGACTTCAATGCCTGGGGATGTACGTGGTTGTTGTGGAGGGAGTTTAGGACAACCTTTTTAGATGTTTGGTGTCTGTGAGTACCGATCTAGATGCCTCCTTGGGCAGATGAGGTCTTGAGCCTTGGGGCTCCTGATAGACCGATAGGCTTTAAGCCCGGTTCTGAAAGTCGGGAATGATAGCTAGAGAGTACTCGCGCTTCCCCAGTGTTGTAATGTGGAATTTCGATGCCTCCTGTAGTCACTTGGCTGGATTATACTAGTCCAATAGAGGGTGTTGTGGAAGATACTTGATCTAACAAAGGATGTTGTGGAGGATATGGTGAGCTAGTTAAAAAACTATAAATAAAATAATCAAAACTAACTTCAAGATGAAGTTCCTTGAAAGATGGGTTTATTTCATGCCCCATATTATTATTTTTTTATAATTAAATAATAATAATAAAAAGGAATATAATAATACTCCTAAAACTAAAATGATCATAATAAGTACTTATATGAATAAATAATAATAAAGAAGTATATAATAATTATCCTAAAGGGGGTCATAATAAGTAATTATTATGGATATTTCAGTAATTAAAGAAAATGGTAAAACAAGTAAGAGAAAACCTAAAAATATAATAAAGAAGTAAATAAAGGATCCTATGGGATCCGGTTCTTTACCACAGATGGACTCTATATAAAGAGGTAAAAGAAGGAGAAAAGGACATCTCTCCTTGGCTGAGAACAAGGCTAAGAATTGGTGGCTAGGTAGTTGATTGATGGCTCAGGGGTGACCTGCTATTGAAGATTAGAGTAGCAAGGTCTACAGTTGGGTGGAGAGTCGTCCCCCACTTTGTGTTGACGTTTTCTAGGTCAAGGATCAAGGTATGGCTACGTTTATGAAGTCACCAAGTTTCTAGTAAGTTGGGTTCTTCAACATAGGTAAGTTCCTCGCCTCTTTTGTGAGTTGATTAAATTTCATTAGGGTTTCCTAAATTACAAATGAATGGTTATAAAATATTGGGTAATTTATGGATTTATCTTTGTTAGAATTTTGGGATGTTACATCAATGGATTTGTGGAACCATAAGAACTCACTCTTCCTTTAAGCACAAGTTATGGGGGTGGCTTATGCTTCACCAAGGATTGATTGTCAAGACTAGGCTCATAAAGTTGGTGTTACAACTGCTACATGCACGATTTGTGGTAGGGATGAAATGGTTGAGCATGTCTTTTGGAGACGTTTGTCTGCCGAGACCTTTTGGGCATGGTTTATGGTACCAAGTTTCATTCATACTGGAATTGCGCCCCAAAAGGTTATTAGCCAATTTTGAATTGACCCAAAACCTTGAAAAAATTAAAAAAAGCATTGGATTGATTAGAACTCCAACCTTGTTGTTTAGTCGGATTTCCAATTTCTGATGCATTTTGAGTGCTGGTTAGTTGACACCGAAACAGAGAAGCATATCAATATTCACACCATGGTCAAATTTTGGTCAAACATTAGACATGTGTCGAGTTGTCTTGATTTGTTAGTCTAGTCAACCCTAGGGCATTGATGGTTATCTCAGTTAGGTGTAGGCAAAGTGGAATAGAATAATTGCAGCTTTAACATATTCTTTGGGTTATTCAAACATAACGATTGACTGACCTAGTAATTTAGAGTGCTTCTGGGACTCTGAAGATCATGCAGCAGCTTAATCAAAGTTCAAACCAGTTAAGCAGGGTGCAAAGAACACAATTGCAATTGAATCTGAAAATTATCTGGTCTGGCTGGTACTTCGAGATCTAGCTACTATTTGTGGAAGCATATCCTTGAAAATAGGCATAGGCATTGTTCGTAAGATTGCATGTTACCAAACGTAGGCATGCTGTTGTACTTTATATTACCATATTCACTTTTCATGCTGCTCAAATAAAGTTGTATCTAATTTTCAGATTTAGCAAACCACACTGCAATACCTATCCTCAAGGATGATTAAGTTTCTGGATTAAAATGCATAAAGATCAAAATGATAATAATAGAGCTTAATATCACCCTTGACTAATCTTAAAATTGCAATGCACTTGATAGGAGGCTTATGCAGTCTTTTGATATGTAATACTTCTGAAAATATTTATAAATATAGGTGAGAGTTCTATCAAGGACAAATTTACCTATTTTTAAGTATGATTTTGAGGTGGCAAATTTTGGATTTTCTATAATGGTTATTAGCTGACATTATCTAAATTTTTAAACTACTAGCATAGCCATAAGTCAGATGTGAGTAGATAGTACTGCATTTTAGTGAAGATTGATCAGAATACAGTTGTGTCAGTAGTATTCTTTTTATTTCTTGTGAACACATTAAAGAGCTCATTTTCTTCAATTACAATGATTTACCTAATGTAGTATGATATTAAGCATTCAAGTTACACTTGTGCTTTTCAAGATCCTAGATTGCATGTAGATCTGTATTTTACCTAATGTTATTGTCATTGCATCTTTTCCATTCTGAACTTTATCCTATCGATTTTAGTCTTTGTGTCTATGGAGGAAGCTTCCTCCAGCTCCTAGGTTTACTGTAAGTCATGCTTTTCATGCCAAGTTTTCTTGCATATATTTGAATACTGAATAAAAATTATTCTGTTTGTCTTGGTTGCAGGGATTGATACTCCAATAGTTGAATTGGTAGATTTTATTGAAGCTCATCTACGTTGGGTAGAAAGCAATGAAGATTTGGAAGCAATTATTGAGAATTTCAAGGATAAGGTGCGTATGGATAGCTTTTCTGGTGATATGCTTACAAAATCAATAACACAAGATAACCTCGAMTAAGATMCTYCCTTTAAAATMTACATATTCTCACAGTAGGTCTTKCCTTTKATGTATACTGGTATACTGTATACAGTGCCTTAGATGATTCTAGCACTTAAACTGCTATTGTTCAATTGCATTGAAAATTACAAAGTGGCCCAAGAAGCTACCAAAAGGTTATGTCTGTCTGTATCATAGTACAATAAATACAAACAGTTATCTTGGTCATGGCCTGTTCAACTAAAAATTACCCTATTGTTCAAAGATTCTATGGAATATCATATTAATTGGAGATGCATTTTGATAGCAATTTCCTATTGCTTTTATGTTGCAATGCCTAAATGCCCACTTAAACCAATACATTCCAACCTCTGTTCATTGTCCTTTTTCAGACACATTACCATAGCAATTTGTCTTCTGTTAAGATGGTTTAATAACATAAATACCAGAGAAGAATCGGGCCAAATTTCCTCTTTAAAGGTGGCCGACCTTTATTATTACTGCAGCAACTCACATCTGGATGATGTCAGATGTACAGACAACTGATTGACTAGGACAGAATTATCCTATTTTCTAATTTCACTTCTTTGAAAGGTACAATTTTTTTTGGAAAATGCATATTAAACTTCATTACTAAACAATAAAAGGTACATCAAGAATTATACACCATGGAGCCAAAGTGTGACTGAACAAGTTACCCCTCCCTACATAGGTGAGGAGAACTAGCATGTTATGATCTTGAGGCAATCTTAGCTGAAATCTATACAGTTAACTCAAATCTATAAGTCGTGACTTATTTCGAATGGAACGGATAAGTCACCCCATTAAAGGTTGCACAACATCACCTTTTCTATAAAAGGGTTATGCCTATCATTCTGATGAAATTCTAAATGTTTCTTCTTTCCTGTCGGATCATCCATTTGTCCCCAAAAAGGACCCCTTTCTAGTGAATGGGGGCAACAAAGAGAATATATTTGGCAGCCATTACAGGTCCATTCATCTCCATAATTGTAGAGACAGCCTACATGAAGATATATCAGGTTCTTTACTGTACTGTTTGCTGGTTATTTAAATGTATGTCGGATGCTGCAAATAGTTAATGCAAGAATTATCTTTGAGTTTTCATGTATTGGTACTTCATTGTAAATCACAACAGGGTTGAGTATTTACTATTTTAGTTTTCTTTCCTGTATTTATTGGGCGTCAAATATATTTTCAAAGGAGCTGCAAACTGTTATTAACACTTCTACACTAGCAAACATCCAATAACACCATACAACAAAGTTTTTGACGAAATGTTTACACTACAAAACTGAGATAAAACTCCAAAAATTTTAGTGGGGATTTTACAGTGGTATCAGAGCCTCAATCCTGCCAGCCTAAGAGGGTTTGTTGTTTCATGAGCCGTGGAGATGGGGAATATATCACTTACAAAAGTAGAAGGCAGTGAGGGGTAGAAAACATATTTCACGAAGAAGAAGAAGAAGAAGAAGAAGAGGGTCAACCAGAAGCAGAGGAAGAGGAAGACATGGGGGACAGAAATGAGACACCTGAGGACAGTGCCATGGATTTCCTAAATGATTTTTCCAGGGGGCAGCAACAACTGGTACAACTGATGACACATATAATTGCCAACACTCAAGCAAATAAAAACCATGGGGGTAACATTGATGCAGGGGGTTCTAATGGGCACATTGGAAACCAAAACCATGGGGGTTCCAATGGGAATCATGCAGAAGGCAGCAACAATAATATTCCTTCACAAGTTGGCACTAGGACCACAGGAAATCAAGGGCAGCAAGGACAGGGTGAAACCTTTGATGATTATTGGAGGGAGTACCGGGCTCTTGGTGATGAGTTCCAAGCAGCCATGTCATTACAGGACTATTGTACTATCAAATACAGTAACAGACCAAGGGATATCAACAATGGTCAACAAAACATTGATCTCATGAGAAAGGTTGTACAGCTAACCATTCCTTCCTTTGATGGTTCGAACAAGTGCACAGATAGAGCATGGGTTCAGAAGTTGGACACACACTTCCAACTCAACCCTATAACGGAGGCAGAAGAAACTAAATTTGCTACCTTGCACTTGGATGGAGAGGCCCATGAGTGGTGGTACTATGGATTGGTCACTATGGGACATGCCAACATTACTTCCTATCTAGACTTCACACAAAATTTGATGGAGCGATTTGAAAAAAAGGATCCAAAACTATATTTCAGAGAGTTGGAACAACTCAAACAAGTTGGGACACCGGATGCCTACAATACAGAGTTCCAGAGGCTTGCAGTCACGATGATAGATATATCCGAGTAGAAGCTAGTGATGTTGTTCACTGAGGGTTTATACGATCCACTACGTGGTTGGGTGAAATCCTTCAAACCAAAGATTCAATAGGATGCCATCATCAGGATACAGGACATGGAGGATGCGGTCCCAAAGAACAAAAATTTCTCCAAGACTTTCATTCCTCAAAGAAACAAAGATAAGAAACCTTTTCAGAAAGAGTGGTCCAGAAAAAAGAAGTTGGATGAGGCGACTTGTAATGAGTTGAGAAGAAATAAAGTTTTCTTTAGCTGGAAAGAGCCTTGGGATCCGGGACACAGGTGCATGGGGAAGGGAAAGGTACACTATATAGAGGTGTACTCAAATAGTGACGAGGAAGAGGAGGAAGTTACACAGGAATAGGGAAACAAGCATGGAGGCTCGAGTGATGAGCAACCTCATATGGAGGCTAAGGGTGTGACTATCTCCACTCTATCAGGCACCCCTAGATACTACACTTTCAGAGTCAGAGGAGTACTACGGGGACAGATATTCATAGCTTTGATTGATGGTGGGGCGACCCACATTTTCATTGATGTAGCGTTGGTGGCCAAGAGATGCCTTGCTACAGAGGACTTTGAGGGGTTCAATGTGGTAGTTGTTGATGGATTTAATATGATATGCACATGGAAGATTCTGAGGTTGGCTGTGACATTGGGAAACTATACCTTAACTGACGATTTCTATCTGGTTTGTTATCGCACAATTTGTACTTTGATAGAAGGGAAAAGGGAAAAGAATACAAATTGACGTAATGGGAGACTATCCTATCACTGTCACCTCAACAGGATGTCTCTTTCTATTTAGGGTGGTAGGACCAGGGGAGACGTCGCCGGTGACCTGGGGTTTTGAGAAGGAAAAGGATAAAAGGCCAAGTAAAAGTTTCCCTCTCACAAGTCACCACCGATCAGAAAGTCTGGCTAAACAACCAATAAAGAAATGATAAACCAAAAGTGTACCTGCCCGGAACAAAGCAACATGAAAACTATAGATTTGCAAGAGTACTCGCTCGTTAGTACTTCATATAATCAAAGACTTTCTCAATAAAAGCAATTGACTAATATATTGATGAAGTAAACAAAGATGTATAGCAGTGATAATCATAAGATAATACTTCACAATAAATGTTTTATAAAATCTTTAGAATGAGCAAGAATGATTAATCATCAATATCGTAACACCAACATTCATCAGAAGCAAATAAGGCTATGCATTGGTCAATTTTTTCAATTGTTGAAAGAAGCTTTAAATGCTGCAAAGTATGACTATAACTCAAATGAATAATGGAAGCAATAAGGTTAGCAGGTCAATCTAAACTAGGTTTAGAAGGTGTTAGTAGTTGTTCAAAGATTTGGATGTTTGAAAGTTGTGATCAAAACACTCAAGAGAGAGATCTCAAACCAGTGTCTTCATAGGGCAAATGGAGTAAAAAAAAATGGCTGCCAGTATTGAAGGAGCAAGATGATAATAATAGAGCCAAAGACAAGAGGAATTTATGGATGAAGTGTCGGTAAGCCGAGGCTTCAACCACCAAACCCTAGGGGAAAATGACTTACTAAGGTGTAGGTAACCCTAGGCCTTAGTAGGTTTTCCTCCTTTAACTCAACGATGTAGCAAAAACGGCTAGGATGAAGTGACAAGTACTAGGGTGTTGCAAAGGCAAGGCCCTAGTAATGGCTTCAATAAAATGACCCCTTGGCACAATCTAGTAGGTGGATAGCAAATTAGAACAAGGACAATAACATGTGCTTGATCCCTAGGGTTTGAGCTAGCAATTTCATAAATTAATAAAATGTAAAGTAAAACACCATAACTATTCAAGTAAAAGAAGAATTACAGAAATTTAATCACATTCACCATGTATCATCAATGAAAAACCCTAGTTGTAGACTTTCCACCAAGAAAAATGTGAATTACACCAAAAATAGCCCTCCTTCAACAACTGCGCACTAGAATTTCAGCCAATAAACCCTAATGAGGGCGCAAATTTCAGACCTCACACAAGTGTGAGTGAGATTATGAGAAAAAGAGAGTTTTAGCTCTGTACTTATACCATACCAATGACCTTTGATTTTATTTTAGGTCAAAAAGGTCGACATGGCCAAATTTACATCAAAATACTGTTTTACATTAAATGTCCTATTTGAAACCCTAAATCAAGCATAAATGATGACATCATGCCCTTCTAGGGTGACGTTAGGGCCTTTTAGAGAAACATTGGCTTCCTGGAGCAAAACGTTAGGCCTTCTTGGGCCTCAGGAACCTGCCACATGTGCCACTTGGCACATAACTGCCTCCCAAAACCTCCACAAGTACCGGATGACATCATGGGTGTCCTAGGTGACATCATGGCCCATCCAAGGCCTACGTCCTGGTGGAAAGGGCACAACCCCCATGGGTACAGGTCTACCAAGATGCCTCTGGTGGAACGTCCTCCTCTTCTTCGGTGCAAATCCTCAGATCTGTCTTTTCCCCCTGCTGGGGTCTCAACATCCATCTGGTGGGATTTCAGCCCCATGGAGGTCCGAACTAATCATCCCCCATGTGTACCTGTCCATTGGGTATGATCCTGAAACATCAACAAGTACGACATCCATGGGCTCATAAGTCACAGGGATCATAGCAATGTCAATCACATCTAATCATCAAGTTATTTAACATGTGCATAAAACCCAATTTACCTGGACAAGTGCTCAAAGACATTATACTAATCTACAAGCCAAGTTTGGAGGAAACGCTAGGA
The DNA here is from genome assembly GCA_000966675.3 of Picea glauca. Classification (NCBI taxonomy): domain Eukaryota; kingdom Viridiplantae; phylum Streptophyta; class Pinopsida; order Pinales; family Pinaceae; genus Picea; species Picea glauca. The sequence continues at coordinate 1,561,153 of JZKD02S1921814.1, read as the reverse complement.
CGTCCTATTGGGCTAACGCTCACTGGATGTGGGATGTTTCCAGGAGAGATCAAATCTAAGCCATGTGAGTGGATGAAGTGACTAAGGGATGTCTAGGCAAGGGGTGCAGTGATAGTAGGGAAATGTATGGCTTACCTGTGGGTGCCTCTGTAGAGGGTGAGCTGCACCTGTCATGGATGCAAATGTTTCCAAGCCCATTCATGCCTTTTGTCTTTATTTTATTGTTTTTTCTTCAAGAATCTAGTTAGGGGACACTTCCCTAGCGTGGTGACTAGTGGTGGCAATGTTACCCACAAGCCTTTCACAGAAATGAGAAGGTTGGCTCGTGATGAGACCCCCTTTCTCTTGGCTATGCCACCAAGAGAAACTACCCTGGCGTGGTGACCAGCTATTGGTAGTGTCATACCGCTTCATTCCCATCGAACTAATAGGCTGGCTCATGATGAGACCCTCTATCCTCCAACTAGGTCTTGTTTTATTATTTTATGGGTCATGTTATCCCCACTTTTCAGGGATAACTAGGAGATCATGTCTCGAGGCCCACAGGTCCTGTTGACCGCCTCTTTAACTAGGGGGTCAACTCCGTGTACCATGAAGATATGCATCAACAGATGCAAACATGTTGAAGACTTTCTGGTTCTACAGGGCAATTTTTGCTCCAGCACACAGTTTTGTAAGCGGGATTTCCGCACCTCTGCGCGGGTTTATAATGTAATAGGTCTACATGGATCATGTTAGGTCAGTTTCCTTAGGGTTTCTTCATTGGGAGAATTCCTTTCACTGAGTGTTTTTTGTCCTCAGGAGGTTAATGTGGCCTAACCGGTCGAGTTAATCTCCCTTGAGTTTTTCACTCCCACCCAATAAATCCTCCAAAGTGGTGAAAGGCGTTCTAATAAAGTCATTCCTAGGTATATAGTGTTTAGGAATGTTGTAAATGACCATGTAAGACAGCATGCGAAATTTCGCGAAATTCCGTCAAGTATAGCTACGTTTTTTTTAAGTTTCGGAATTAATTAATTAATTAATTAATTATGGGTATTTTATGTAAAACTTAGGTCTCGGGATTTTTGATAGGGGTATTTGTACTCAAAAGAAAGATAATGAGACCCCCTGCACCCGTGGACCAAGTTTCAACTCAGTCGGACAAGTTTTGCTAGGTTGTTTGTCCACTTAGGAGTTTTTTTTCGGAAAATGGCGGTTTTAATTGCCAAACCCAGAACATGGGAAAATGTAAATTTTGTAATAGTGGACCAAATCAAGTGAATTAAGTGGCATTAATGAAGAGAGGGACCCCACCTAACCCATCCTAACCCTTTACCTACCCTTTACCCACTCATTTAATTAAACTTACCTTTTAATTAAAACCCATATGAAGTTCACGTCCCCCTTACCCACGTGAAGGTTATTACTCATGTTAATTTGAGTGGTAGGCCCCTCCTTCATGAGGTGTGCCATACCTCTACCATCCACATCCTCTTTGGAGTGTGGACTCCACACTCCTCCCACACTCCAAGCACACGCTTCCCCTCACGTACACCCTCACGCATTGCCTCCTCCTTACCTCACGCTTTCTCCCACGTAAAGATGGAAAGGTCACACGATTGGTTGGAAACTCACCTTTGAAATGGAGTGTGGTCCTGTCCTTCATCCAATGTGCCTCCCCTCTCATGCCACTTCATCTTTCCACTCACCTCACATACCATTTCGCTCTCACCAATCCTCAGGCATTCCTCCTTTTTAACTCACGCTTTCCCCTTTTCTCAGCTCACGCCTTCCCTTAGTAACTCACGTGGGAAGTGAAAACCTCACGTTTTTAGATGGAAACATCAAGTTAATAATGGGAGTTTTTTCTTTCAAGCTTTTGTGGACCTCTTCTTCAACCTGTACGCTCCTCTCAAATGGCCAACTCACCCATCCATTCACCTTACTTGCCATTTCCCATCAACCTAAAAGCCTACGACTTCATTGGTTTCTTTCCTCATTGAGTTGTCTTCACCTTTGGATCTTTGACAAGTGTTGAAGATCCAAGAGGGGTCTCTTGGTCTCCCAAGGCTATTTAAGAGACCTCTCACTCCCTCATTTGATCATTCTTCACAGTATTGTTATGCTACTGAATTCTTCCCATCCCTCTCTCTCTCTCTCTCATTACTTCCACATTGCTTCACTGGTTTTGGCTCTTGAAGAGCTTGTAGTAACATTGATGCTACAACCTTTTCCCATTTAATAAAATAGAAACTGTTGGCGTTCAAGATTAGTCTGGATTTGCCACTTATTGTGAGGTGATATCATTCTGAATCTTTATGTGTTTTGGTAAATAGTTGCTCAAGTAAATTAGTTTACTAGGCTAGGTGAGGCAATAGTGTAGGTTCCCATCTATATATTTTGTGCATGCTTATTTAATAGAAACTATGTTGTATTGTCTATGCATGCAGGATATTATCTATTGTTCCATCTCACTTCTGGTTTAAGTTTTGTAGATCACCTCTATGAAGTTGTTGAGATAGCTTCAAGGACGAATGTACCCTCATCTTCACTTACAGTTCACTAGAATTCTCTGTCCCTCTTCCTCATTCTTTCAGATTTAGTTTTTGGTATATAACATGCTCAGATTGATCACTTAATCAATACAATTTTCTGGTTTTTGTATGCACGAAATTTCTGCCTAAAAACGAAAATTTCATAACTTTGTTGAGTGTGTTGCGGCTCAAATCAACAAGCAATAGCTTGCTGATTTTTGCAGATTCTTACCGGGACAAGAGGGCATGTTGCCCAACCCCATACACAACACACCCTCAAAACAACTCCTTGAAGTGGTAACAGTTTCTCATCCTTTTTTCCTCTCCAAAATATTGTAAACACAAGCCCAAAAGAGTTGTACCCAAGCGGCTTGCTTTCCTTTCCTTCAGTCTTTACTTTGCAAGTTTAGATTAGTTTTCTTTTCTGTCTTTCCTTGCTTAGTTTAGCTAGATTAGTAGTGATTTCTACATGCACGCTTAAAGCTAAAATAATCTAGAGTAGATCTTACACTTAACGCATGCTAGCTTAGAGCCCGTGGTGGCTTAGTTAGATCTTTATTTTTCGTTGCATGCAAGTTTCAGTTTCTCTAATCTTAATCCAGCACACATGCATCAAATAACTTCTTAATTAATCTTTCATTTCAGTCATTTACTTCACATGCAGTAATCGCTCTTAGATCTATATTTTAATACATGCATGCAAGTACTGGTACCTCCAAGTGATAATTAACCAATTTTAATTTCCGCAAGTTATATGTTTTGCTTTATGTTTCATATGCAATCTAATATTTTATAAGCAATTTAACTTGCGATCTTGTGTTTCAAAGGCCTCAGCCTTCACAACATTTTTCAGATCTCAGTTTCACAAGAATTTTAGTTCTTACATTTACATGCAATAATTCAACACTTAAGAACTAAATCTGCAATTTCATTGTTAAGAGTTCACACTCGTCTTCAGTATTTTGACAATCCTTTATTGAGAAAGCTACAAGAATTTAGTCATACTTCGCCATATTTAGCTCATAGGTCTAAAATAAACTAATTAGACTTAATAGGACACCATAACTCACCATCTTCGCCATTTAAAACGGGGTTTTGAGGAAAGCCACGAAAGATTTTTCGGAGTACTTGGCCTTAGGGTTGACCTGTGAAGCTAGGGTAGGCCTCGTTGCCTCACTTCTTGAGAATCCAACAACCACTTGGTAATAGGGGGAGGAGAGTTTTTGGGTTGACACCTAGATAGGGCTAGAATTAATCTCACACTTAATCACTTAATTTAATTTTCAATCTACAACATCAACAATACAATTACACACTTGCAAGCTCACTGATCTCACTGTCTTTCAATTTACATTCATGTGAAAGCTATCTTTGATGTGTTGTAGAACAATTGCTTAAGTGGTTATATCTCTGATCTGGAATGCTTTACTTTCAAAGCTTTCATTTATCTTATATCCCTATATTTGTGGTGTGATCCTTCAAGAAGTACGCATCCACCTGGAGGCATTCTCTTGATTGGGTCTTGAGTGCTTTGCGTCTCTTGGCCATTGAAAAGAATTCCAATGGAAGTCTATCTATTGTGAGCATGCTTGGCTTGATGTGTTGATGGTTGTTTATCTTTGAATATCTTCTTTCCTGCACATTCCAAGCACTTGTTAATATTTTTGTATCAAGTTTAGCTTGTATATCTTTATATTCTTTTGTATCTAGTTTGTCTATCTTGTTATAATATTGTAACTTGTAATTATCTTGTAACGAACATCCCCTTAACTTAGTTGACCCCATTGCCCAATCTTAGGCACCAGTCTTAGTTGCCTTAGGAAAAGGTCCGACTCTCATACTTAGATAGTTGCATCTTGCATTTGCTGATTGACATCTTAGGCTAGATCCCCCTTAACCTTTTAACCAATTAAAACCAGCTCCAAGAACATTAAACTATAAATCTCATCTAGTAACTAGGGTCTACCCCCCTTGGCTTCCCTAGGAGTTAGCCTAGACGAAATAGGTTCAAGTCAAAGTGACAACGTGGACTTTGAACCTAGGCATTGTGCCTCCGAGGACACACTAAGTGAGTAGGATTTAGCTCATGTTTGCAAGTGTGTATAAGGACGACAACAGGTCCTAGACATGGAGTATCGAGAGCAGGATTGACCTGGGCATGGCCCTGGAGGGCCCACCTTTTCTTCTTCCATCATCTTTATCTTGTCAGCAACAGCAACATCCATCACTATTGGTTTGGTCCTGTATCAAAAGAGGTTCTTGCTTCATGAGGTAATTAGCCTAGGTATCATGGGATGTGTCACATTTGATCGTTAAAACCTTTAAATGTATGCATCTGGATCCTTTTATTTCTAACAACTGCTTGGATCTTACATTTGCCCACTTGACCATGTTTGGGGGGATTGACAGGGTGCCCTAGCAAGCATGTATTTGTAGGTTTTGGTTTGCCACTGGGGGGATTTCTAAAAATCCATCGTCCGCTCCCATCATAACACTACTTCTTCATCTTACTTCCCGCTCACTTATCCCTTTCCCCTTGTCCGAGCATTGGTTTGACCTATTTTCAGGAATGCACCTTACCTCATGGGAAGAAGGGGCTAAAGGCCCAGAAGGTAAAAGCAAGATGGTAAAAGATAAAAGCCTAAGAATAAAACCTCGAGATGCTTCGCCCAGGGATCCCCGAGAAAGCGATAAAAGGTTTCTCAGTAAGAAACAGGAGGGACCCGAAAAAATAGTGAAACAAGACCTAGTCAAGAGGATAGGGGGTCTCATCACGAACCAGCCTATTAGGTCCATGGGTACTGTTGACCGCCTATTTAGCACAGGGGTCAACTCATGTATCATGAAGATTATCTATGTCGAAGACAGAGATGGTTCTACTGGGTATCATATACCCCAGCACTTAAATTTTTGTAA
>JZKD02S1921814.1:1497434-1508301 GCA_000966675.3 Picea glauca | reverse complement strand
ATCAATCCCCATTGTGGATTGATCATGTCGGCTATTGTATAAGGACCAAATCCCCTTTTGTGGATTGGTCATAATGTAATTGTAAAAGGAAAAAGAAGAAGTCGGCCCTAGAATAAATCAAGAGGCCCTGAAATATAATAAAGGTGGTTATAACCACCCAGTTTGAGAAGTCATCCCTGCCAGTGAAGAGACACTTCACATGTGCCAGTTTTGTATAAATAAGGAGGCTAGCGCCTCACTTAGACACACCTCACTTGCTCATTGAGAGACAAGTTTCGGAATTGTAGTTGGAGAAGAGAGAGAGAGAGTGGCACATCTTTGGGAGAGGATCTTCTGTATTAGCTTAAGTTATCTCTTGGCATTGTATTGGCTATCTATAATAAGGAAGTTTTGCTGGGTTTTCTTCCCCTAGAGGGTTTCCCAGGATAAATGTTGTGTCTCTTGTGATTGTGTATTTCTCAGTGATCTTGTCTTATGTTGCTGTTATCTATTGAATTGCAAAGAACTATAATAATTGAGGGTTTCGTGTTAAGAATCCTTTTATTGCTTTCTCGGGGATCCTTGGGCGAAGCATCTCGAGGTTTTATTCTTAGGCTTTTATCTTTTACCAGCTTGCTTTTACCTTTTGGGCCTTTAGCCCCTTCTTCCCACGAGATAAGGTACGATCCTGAAAATAGGTCAACCCAATGCCCAGACAAGGAAAATGGTACAAGTGAGTGGGAAATAAGATGAAACAGTGGTGCTACAATGGGAGCGGATGATGGCTTTTCAGAAATCCCCCCTGTGGCAAACCAAAACCTATGGACAAAGGCTTGCTAGGGCACCCTGTCAATCCCCCCAAACATGGTCAAGTGGGAAAATGTAAGATCCAAGCAGTTGTCAGAAATAAAAGGAATCAGATGCATATATTTAAAGGTTTTAATGATCAAAAGTGACACATACCATGATACGTGGACCAATTACCTCATGGAGCAAGAACCCTTTCTGAGACAGGACCAAGCCGATGGTGATGGATGCTACTGCTGCCGACAAGATAAAGATGATAGAATAAGAAAAGGTGGGCCCTCAAGGGCCATGCTCAGGTCAATACTGCTCTCGTTACTCCATGTCTAGGACCTTTGGGCCTCGAGACATGATCTCCTAGTTATCCCTAAAAAGTGGGGATAACATCTGTCTCCAACTCGGGGACATGTGCTCACCGTAGAGCGCATGAGAACTTCAACATCTCTGGCATAACCTTTAGACCTGCTTGATCTCAAAAGAAGCATCAGTAACAGAATTGGGGTGGTAATGCCACCCCAACATACATATATAGATATAGACTGAAATAAAACAATCAATAATGTGAAGCAAACTACTTACCTATACTTACCTGTTGGCTTGATGTTCGATGTAGTCAAACGACTAGTGTAACCAATCCAACAATTTCCCACAATACCTGCCTTTGTGCTTCATCATAAACCAAAACAGTGATAAATCAAGCACAAAAATGACATGGGTTAGAACATATATCATATCATCGGAGATCGCAAAGTCTAACTCATGGAGGCGGGTGGGAGGGATAAAATCATGCCACATCAATCTCTGATGAAAGTGCTCAATCCAATTCAGGAAGGGGTCATGAGAAATCCACAGCTCAGAACACTGACTCAACAAGTCTGCAAACTGGCCACCCCGGACGTCTTCACACTCTAAAGGGATTGACAAGGTTCTAGTGGATGACTGACAAACTCTTAAGGGAAAGTTGAAACACGGAAAATATAGACTTGAACTCGTAGTTTTCAACCAACCTTTGCGTTCTAGGGTTTGCCTCAGAGGAAACTAAACGTAACAGATATACTTCCCAACTATACCTTTAATGAGACAACAAGGCAAAGTAATAACAAGTAGCTGGTGAAAAAGGTCACGAGAATCCTTCTTTAGGCAAACAATATTCTTACTCCTATCAAAATCCGAGCATAGTGGTGGTTGATAGTCATCTTCATAAGGTAAATCTAAGTGCTCGGAGGAGTACTCATCAAAGGCCTCAAGGTAAGACCGAAAATCATCAGGCAAATACTGTACTTGGTCAACCTTGGGTGTTTGGGGAGCATCGGTAAAAATCTCATCTCCTTGTTGCCACTGGTCAAGAGCTTGCTGTGATAATTGCAAAGGCAACACTTGGAGATGACTCTTTATGTCATAGATGGGATCCATATCATAACCAATTGCATCCCACCTACGTCTCCCAACATGTATGAACTCATCAAAATTAGCTATGTCAGTATTAGTATCATAACATGGAGGGTTCGAAACATTCAAAATATCACTCATTTCCTCCTCTTTTTCCAAATCATAAAGTAGACAATTACCCGAATCTTGGAGAGGAGGGTAACTTACTTTTTCTTCTTGTGCAAGAGCTTCAAAGATTTGGGTATCTTTAACATGCATTACTGTCTTATCCTCATGAGTAGCCCTTTCTTCTTTGGTCGTGCAGCAATGAAGATGCTCTTCATTTGGGAATTCCATTTCTCCATCACTCTCTGAATCATGAAATAAGGTATCATCAAAATCCTGAAAAGGAAAGAAACTAACCTTATCGTCTTATTGTTGTGCAGGTGGAGAAGGCTTGTGGATCGCTTCATCAAGAGGAAGAGGGCATGTTGATACTTCATCATTGGGTTCCGGCTCCTCAACTATGTCTTCAACAATCCCTTGTTGATCTGTGGTTTGTTCCCCTTCTTCTTGGAGATCAATGATGAAGTTCTCAAGGGTAAACAAACTCTCCCAATTGAGAGTACTTGAGGTAAAGAGGCATCTTATCTCAAGCGAGGAGATCTTCCCCTCAATTACTGCAGCCATGTGGTAGGCTTCATCGAGCGTCCTTGGGGTTCTCTTATCAAGAGGGAAACCCAGATATCCAAAAAGTGCACGAGTAAAGAGATGGACCAGGTATCTCTCCTCGGGATGATGACTTTCAGGATTTTGATATAGCATGTTCTCAAATCTATCCTGGAAGTCTCCGACAGTTTCATCCTCAGCTTGCTTTATATGCTCGAGTTCTTTTAATAGTGTTGGGATGTCTTCTAATTGGATACCCCATCTCTCGAGAAAGGTTTTCTCAAATTGCTCCATAGTCGTGATGCTGGCATCAGGGAGGTTGTCATACCACTCTTTGGAATTGCAACAAAAAGTGGTAGAGAAAATTTTCATGACCACATCTTCAGCATAATCATCGACAGGGTAGGATAGGAAGAAGTTCCAGAAATTTCTCATATTATAGTCAGCTCTTTCTCTATCACCACCAGTGAATCCAGGGAGAAAATTTATGTATTCAAAGGGCATTTGTTGAGGGTACCCTGGGATGTTAATCATGTCTAAAGGCTTGTAGTTTCTTGGGTCCCATTGTGAAGTCATTGTTGGCTTCATCATCAGTGGAGTCGCCAGATAGTTTTCTTGAAACTATCAAAGAAAAGGGAAAACACCCTAGTGGAGTCGCCAGGTAAGCTTGTAAGATAAGGCTTCTAGAGGCAAGGCTTACCGAAAAGTTTCGTCTGAGGAAGGTTTGACTCAGTGTTCCCCGACAACGGCGCCAAAATGTTATCGCACAGTTTGTAGCTATGAGAAAAGGCTATAAGATAGAAGGCCAAACGGCGTAACAGGAACCAATCCCACCCAATGTCACCACGATGGGATGGTTCTTTCTCTTTAGGGAGGTTAGGCCTAGGGGAGACGTCCCCGGTGACCTGGAGTTTTGAAGAGGCAAGAGGCTAGTAAGACAAAGATAAGATTTTCCCCCTTCACAAGTAGCCACCCAAACAGATAGTCCGGCCAAAGGCCAATTTAAGAAGTAAAACCCCTGTTGACTGCCTCTTCAACTAGGGGGTCAACTCCATGTACCATGAAGATATGCATCATCATATGCAAACATGTCGAAGACTTTTTGGTTCTACAGGGCATTTTTGCTCCAGCACAGTTTTGTAAGCGGGATTTCCGCACCCCTGCACGGGTTTATAATGTAATAGGTCTACATGGATCATGGTTAGGTCAGTTTCCTTAGGGTTTCTTCATTAGGAGAGTTCCTTTCACTGAGTGTTTTTTATCCTCAGGAGGTTAATGTGGCCTAACCAGTCGGGTTAATCTCCCTTGAGTTTTTCACTCCCACCCAATAAATCCTCCAAAGTGGTGGAAGGCATTCTTATGAAGTCATTCCTAGGTAGCTAGTGTTTAGGATGTTTTAAATGACCATGTAAGAAAGCAAGCGAAATTTCGCGGAATTCCGTCAAGTATAGCTAGGTTTTTTTTAAGGTTCTGAATTAATTAATTAATTAATTAATTCTGGGTAATTAATGTAAAACTTAGGTCCCAGGATTTTTGATAGGGGTATTTGTACTCAAAAGAAAGATAATGAGACCCCCTACACCTGTGGACCAAGTTTCAACTCAGTCGAACAAGTCTTGCTAGGTTGTTTGTCCACTTAGAAGTTTTTTCGAAAAACGACGATTTTAATTGCCAAACCTAGGACATGGGCAAATGCCAATTTTGTAATAGTTAGTCAAATCAGGTGGAATAAGTGGCATTAGTGTTAAGAGAGACTACCTAGACCATCATAACCGTTTACCTACCCCTTTAAACCCACTTTAATTTATTACTCACCTTTTTAATTAACTCTCCACTTAAATCTACGTCCCCCTTTGAGCTTACGTACTCCCTTCCCATGTTAAAATTGGATTTTTCCTTTGTAATGGAATGTGGGTCCCTCATCATCCATTCAAATCCCATTAAGGAGTGTGCTCTACACACTCCTCCTCACTCTCACCTTTCCCTCACGTAAGCTCACGCATGCTTCTTAGCTCACGCATTCCATTATGGATATGCGCCTCCACTCCCACGTAGCTTTTAGTTTCTCCCTTTATAAAATCATGGGTCCCTTCTCCATTACATACGACTCCCCTCCACCTCACACTTTAGAGTGTGGACTCCACATGCCAGCTAACCCTCACGTATCCATCATCACGCCTTTCCTTTTTTAAGCATGGAAACATCAACTTTAAATTGGATTTTGTTTTGGATTAATGCGTGGTTCCTTTCCTCCACCACTCACTTGCCTTTAGGGTGTGTGTCCGTCACACTCCTCCACAACTCTTTCCTTCATCCCTCACGCTTTCCTTTTGGACTCATGTACCCCTCACGCTTTCCTTATTAATTGATGCTTTATCTCTTGAAATAAAGTGGAAAGGATCTCACGTTTGAGGTGGAAACATCTCGTGAAAGGATGGAAGATTTCTTTAATGCATGCGTGGGTCTCTCCTTCGACCAATGCATCCCTCTTCCATGGCCAACTCACCTCTCCACTCTCTTTACTTGCCATTTCCCCTCACCCTAAAATCTCAAGCTCTCATTGGCTCGTTTTACCTTTGAGTTGTCTTTCCCTTTTGGAACTTTAACACTTGTCAAAGATCCAAGAGGGGTTTCTTGGTCTCTCGAGGCTATATAAGAAACCTCTCACTCCCTCATTATTCACCATTCTTGACAGTATTGTTATGCTACCAAATTCTCTCCATCCCATTCCTTCTCTCTCTCACTATTGTCATATTGCTTCATTAGTTTTGGTTATTGAAGAGCTTGAAGCAACATTGTTGCTACAACCTCTTCCCATTTAATAATACAGAAATCGCTTTGGAGGAATTGGGAGTGTTGGATTTTGTCTACATGCTTCATTTACATACTCGAGGTGATGTTCTTGTTTTCAGTATTTTGTGATCATTAAAATAGTATAGCTGAAGTATAACTTTGTTTGCTTGGCTAGGTGGAGTAAAACTTTGTTTGCTTGCCTATATGCGTTATATTCATGTTTAATACTAACTTTGTTGTATTACCCATGCATGCAATCCATTTATCTATTTGATCTCATGGTTTATTGAAGCTTGCAGGTTGCTTTGAAAGGAAGTTGTTGGGATAGCTTCAAGGATGAACCTGCCCTCATCTTCACTTACACTCCACATGCAATTTTATATTCTTCTCCCTCATTCTTACACTTTCATATTTTGGTATTTAACATGCTTAGATTGGTCACTTAATCAATACAATTTTCTGGTTTTTGTATGCACGAAATTTCTGCCTAAAAACGAAAATTTCATAACTTTGTTGAGTGTGTTGCAGCTCAAATCAGCAAGCAATAGTTTGCTGGTTTTTGCAGGTTCTTACCAGGACAAGAGGGCATGATTTCCAATCCCATACACAACACACCCTCAAAACAACTCCTTGAAGTGGTAACAGTTTCTCATCCTTCTTTCCTCTGCAAAATATTGTAAATGCAAGCCCAAAGGAGTTGTACCCAAGCGGCTTGCTTTCCTTTCCTTCAGTGTTTACTATGCAAGTTTAGTTTAGTTTTCTTTTCTGTCTTTCCTAGCTTAACTTAGCTAGATTAGTCGTGATTTCTACATGCATGCTTAAAGCTAAAATAATCTAGAGTAGATCTCACACTTAACATATGCTAGCTTAGAGCCCGTGGTGTCTTAGATTAGATCTTTATTTTCCGTTGCATGCAAGTTTCAGTTTCTCTAATATTTATATTACACATGTGCATGCTAACGCCAGTTTCATAAAAACATAAAGTAATCATCTTTTACAATTTTGCAAGTTACGTTTGGTTTTTACACTTCATATGTGCAATCTAATAAACTAAGAACTCAATCATTAATTCCGGTTTAGGTCCCCAAGGCCTTTTCCGGAAACTAAAATTTAACTTGCAATCCATTGTCTAAAGGCTTCAGCCTTCTTATCTTACTATTTTCAGTATTTTGACAATCTCTTGTTAAGCAAGCTACAAGCACTCAATCACACTTCGCAATATTTAGCTCATACGTATAAAATTTATTAATTAGACTTAATAAGACACCATAACTCACCATCTTTGCCATTTAAAAACTGGGGTTTTGAGGAAAGCCACGGAAAGTTTTTCGAAGTACTCAGCCTTAGGGTTGACCTGTGAAGCTAGGGTAGGCCTCGTTGCCTCACTTCTTGAGCATCCAGCAACCACTTGGTAATAGGGGGAGGAGAGTTTTTGGGTTGACATCTAGATAGAGCTTAAATTAATCTCACACTTAATCACTTAATTTAATTTTCAATCTACAACATCAACAATACAATTACACACTTGCAAACTCACTGATCTCACTATCTTTCAAATTACATTCATATGCAAGCGATCTTTGATGTGTTGTAGAAATAATATCTAAGTGGTTAAATCTTTCATTGGGAATATTTTGCTTTCCACGTTTTTCATCTATCCTTAATTCTTGTATTTGTGGTGTGATCCTTCAAGAAGTGCGCATCCACCGGGAGGCATTATCTTGACTGGGTCTTAAGTGCTTTGCATCTCTTGGCCATTGAAAAGCAGTCCAACGGAACGCATGTTTGGCTTCATGTGTTGATGATTGCTTTATATTGAGTATCTTTAATTCCTGCACATGCAAGTAAACTTGTTAGTATATTGTATATCTTGTATCCAGTCTTAATCTGTATATCTTAGATATTCTTTTGTATCTAGTTTGTCTATCTTGTTATAATATTGTAACTTGTAATTATCTTGTAACGAATATCCCCCTAACTTAGTTGAACCCATTGCCCAATCTTAGGCACTAGTCTTAGTTGCCTTAGGAAAAGGTCTGACTCTCATACTTAGATAGTTGCATCTTGCATTTGCTGATTGACATCATAGGCTAGTTTCCCCTTAACCTTTTAACCAATTAAAACCAACTCCTAGAACATTAAAACTCTTAATCTCATCTAGTAACTAGGGTCTACCCCCCTTGGCTTCCCTAGGAGTTAGCCTAGACGGAAGAGGTTCAAGTCAAAGTGACAACGTGGAATTTGAACCTAGGCATTGTGCCTCCAAGGACACACTAAGTGAGCAGGACTTAGCTCACGTTTGCAAGTGTGTATAAGGACGGCAACAACCCCCAAAGAAGTATACCTGTCTGGAACAAAGCAACAACAAACTGATATGTGCAAGTTATTTCAATGGGTTAGTACTTCACAAGATTATCTGATATATATATATATATATATATATATATATATATATAAGCAATATGACAATAAATATTGACGAAGCAATGTTTATCAATATAGCAATGAAAATAATGTCACTTCACCAATAAATACTGGAACGATGTAGCATTCAATATAACCAATCAACACTTTATTTCATTTAATGCCTAAACACCATTCAATTGCTCATAAAGGAGAACGTTGCTGCACTAATGATATAATAGCCAAGGATGACGTCAACACTTAGGGTTATCTCCTAGACTAGGGTTATTAGTTAGGGTTTGTTTCAAAAAAGTTTTGAGAGTTGTTTGTGATCCATTTCACTTCAGCGCAAGAGGTCTACTAGATCAGTGCCTTAAAGGGAAAAATGGAGTCAACTTAGTAAAGGACACAAAAGCTGAAGGAAGCAAGGGGCAAAAACGGCTAGCTCATTTATGAAGTACAAAATCAAGACAAGAGGGTTCAATGAGGGAGAGTGTTGCTACAACAAGGCTCTTTCATCAGACCCTAAAAGAAAAACGACCCTAAGTGTAGATAACCTAGCCCTGGGACGTCTTCTTCCTCTTGAATTCTAAATGGTACGGCTAGCAAAAGGGAGGAAGAAAGAGGAGTGTAGCTATGGCTAGGCTCTCTTTTTCTTCTTCAATGGCTGAAAATTTCTCTATCAGGGGACATGAGACAATGACCTACTTGTGTGCTTGTCCCCTAGGGTTTTGTTCAGCAAAATCATAAATACATGCAAGAAATTAATCTACAACCATTGATTCAAGAAGTTTTGCAGAAAAATACATACAATTCACCAAGAATATAAATGCAAACCCTAGTTGTAACACCTTCCTTCAAGAGAAATGCCAAAAGATGCCAAAAATATCTTCCTTCGACAAGTGCGCCTTACTAAATCAGCCAAATACCCAAGATAGGGCACAAATTTCAGACCTCCTTATGGAGTGAATGAGTAGTGATGAAAAAATGAGAGTCAAAATCCCTCATTTATACAAAACCTGGACCTAATTTTACATTTTAGGTCAGGTAAAAGGTCGACAAGGCCAAAATATCAAATCATGTTGTTTTTTACATAAAATTGTCAAACTAGAACCCTAATCAAGCAAAATATAAGACATCACCCCTTTCTAGGGTGACGTTAGCCCCTACTAGGGCAAGTGCATCCTCCTGAAGCAAGACGTTAGCCCCTTTTGGGTTCCTCCAAGCTGCCACACCTGCCAACTACCCTGTCCATCTGTCAACACGCTCATGATGATATCATAAGCCTCTTGGTGACGTCCTAGGCCATCTAGAGTCAACGTCCCACTGAAAATGGGTCAATCCCCCTAGGTCAAGCTGTTTTGGGGTGCCTCTAGTGGAACATCCTCTTCTTCTCCGGTGTAAAGCCTCTAATCAACCTCTGCCCTGTCTCTGCCCCTTGATGGGGTCTCAACATCCATATGGTGGGCTCTTCAGCCCCATGGAGGTCCGAACTGATCATCTCCCCATGTGTACCGGTCCAAATGGTACCTGTCCGTCAGGTATGGTCCTGCACATCAAAGGCTACGCCCTCCATGGGCTCATTAGTCACAGGGATCATAGAAATTTCAATCACATCTCATCATGAATATTATTAAACATATGCATAAAATCCCTAGTACATCAGTTAACAACTCAAAGACGTTACACAAGCCTGTAATACAAGTCTGGAGGAAAAGACAAAACGTCCTATTGGGATAATGTCCACTGGAAAATGAAAGTTCCCGGGAGAGACCTGATCCAAACCATGTGAGTGGGTGATGTGGTCAGGGGAAGTCCAAGCATGTGGGTGCAGTGAGGGCCAAGGATGCAAGGTGTTACCTGTGGGTGCCTTTGTAGAAGGCGAGTTGTACCTATCGTGGATGCATTTTTTTCCAAGCCCACTTTTGCCTTTTATTTTTTTTTAACTTTTTTAGTTTTTTTTTTTTTTTTGTTCAAGAGATAATCAGGGGACACTGCCCTGGTGTGGTGACCAGTGGTGGTAGCGTTACCCACAAGTACTTGCAAAGAAATTAAAGGCTGGCTCGTGGTGAGACCCCCTTTCCCTTGGCCATACAACCAAGAGTCACCGCCCTGGTGTGGTAACCAGCTAGTGGCAATGTCATACTGCTAGGTACCTATGGACCTAATAGGCTGGCTCGTGATGAGACCCCCTATCCTCTGACTAGGTCTTGTTGTATTATTTTTCCGGGTCCCTCTTGTTTCTTGCTGAGAAGCCTTTTATTGCTTTCTCGGGGATCCTTGGGCGAAGCATCTCGAGGTTTTATTCTTAGGATTTTATCTTTTACTAGCTTACTTTTACCTTCTGGGCCTTTAGCCCCTTCTTCCCACGAGATAAGGTACAATCCTGAAAATAGGTCAACCCAATGCCCGGACAAGGGGAATGGGACAAGTGAGTGGGAAATAAGATGAAACAGTGGTGCTATGATGGGAACGGACGATGGCTTTTCAGAAATCCCCCCGGTGGAAAACCAAAACCTATGGACAAAGGCTTGCTAGGGCACCCTGTCAATCCCCCCAAACACGGTCAAGTGGGAAAATGTAAGATCCAAGAAGTGGTCAGAAATAAAAGGAATCAGATGCATATATTTAAAGGCTTTAATGATCAAAAGTGACACATACCATGATACCTGGACCAATTACCTCATTTATCAAACTATCTGAAACTGTAAGTGTTGAAGCAGCCACTGCCAATTAATCTGCCGTAGAATTCTGTTCTCTAGGAATGGCAATAAGGTTTATTGCATCAAGCTCATTTATCATATCCAGAATTTCATTCCTATAACCTTTTAACCTTTCAGACTTGCAAGCA